>JAWZYT010007467.1:0-20741 GCA_034508575.1 Petrolisthes manimaculis | reverse complement strand
ATAACGTGTGAGTTGGACGGATGGGGTGTGGAATGATAAAGTGTCAGTTTATGCGGTGCGGCGTCATCACTGTCACCCTCATTAAAATCAACGTCCATCCATCACTACTGTCCCCACCCCACCCCTCGCCCCGCCCCGCCCCGCTACCGTCACTGTCTCCATTACCACCACCATCACTTAACCACTACCATCACTACCATCACCACTATTACCATCACTACCACCATCACCATATTTGTTACTATTTCTTTATATCTCCATCACTGCTACACCGACAGTAACTTTCCCTTTCTTCATTATTGCTTCCATTATTAATTATTTAATATATTTTCCATTGCAAATACAATCTCTTCTTTCATTACTCTTTTCATTGTATCTCCTTCATTTCACCACTGCATACACTGTTTCTTCCTTCATTCCTTCATCATTGGAGTCTCGCCTCATTTTATTTTCAAGGACCTGTACCATCTTTCATTACCGGTATCATCTCTACTCGTTCCATCACCAGTCGTTAGAGTAGAGGTGGTGCAGGGAGTGTATTGACAGTCTGTGCTCAGTGTGATGAATGGCAGACGCAGGGAGGGGTATAGGCTTCAGAGAGAGAGAGAGAGAGTGTGTGTGTGTGTGTGTGTGTTATGTTAGTGACCACCCTGGCCACTATCATCATCATGGGTTTGTGTGGTTAGGCAGAGATAAAGTTCCGTACGTTCCGTTCTACTGGATCAGGTTTGGATAAATTGATTATGTTCACTATTATAAGGTCAATTATAATATAATGATAAGAATCCGGCGATTGGTTTATACAAACTTTTGGTACAATCTTGAGCGGATTATTCCCCAGTCGATGTACTTTGCCGTTGAAACGATAATATATATTTACTACTATGGACTATTTGTCTTAGAATATGGTTGGATAAAGGATTGCTGAAAAATAATGAATTTGCTGGATTTCTCTGGTACACACTGTATATTGTACATTATTTTATATACAATTTATCAGGTTAGTTCTGTAGCCTACTATATTTAGGATTAGTAGTTGTCCTAGTGTTATTGTGAAGTCGTGTACAAAATGTTTTTTGCCTTGAGAAATTCCTTCGTAAAGAGGGACACAAAACCCTCAAGTGGAATATACCATACTACTAAATCCCTATCTATTAGTGCTTAGTATACTACTCCCCATACCATACCCCACTCAACCCCTCCCTCAGCCACCCCCCACTACCCACCAACATCAGCTCACTCTCCCCACTTCTGCCTTCTCATCCAAAAAAACACCTCAAATTATTATCTGATTTTGGAAGATATAATATTTCAGGAAACAAGATTATTAATAACCTGACTATTTGTGTAATTGAATACAGACTCATATATATATATATAAATTATCAAGTTCTCATATATTTATTACAGCTGTTTGAAGTCTGGTCAAAGTTATCTTGATATTTAGTAAAGAATGTTATAACTATATCTATACATTCCTTACTTCTATGTCTATTACCCCTCCCTCCCCATATTTACAAGCTTGCCACTCCCCTTCCATCGCACTCTTTCCCTCCTCCTCACTCAACTCTCCCCTCTTTGTAATTACTGTTTTTTGTGTTCCTCTTTCCACGTAGCGGCAATTAGAAGCATAATTATCCTTTGTATGTAATTGTACCTGTTAATAACCCTCGCTTCTTTTTTCTTCAGCTCTTTACAATTACAGTAAGTATGTTTTCGTTTTCATTCTCTTCAGCACCAGGCCTCTATCACCTTTCCATCTCACTGGCGCCACCCACACCTGCTGTAGTGTTAGGTGCAGTTCTCACTCACAGGGTCATAGGCAAGAATATCCGTGTGGTGTTGACGATAGCACAGTACCGGTACGATGGCTCCCTATTGTGTCTATGGAGCCATCGTTATATTCACAGCGCCATCGTCAACACCACCGATGTTCTCGCCGATGACCCTTACTGCAGAGGACGGTCACTGCTGGCAATCCTTCCCTTTCTGTGAGTCATATAATATAGACCCATGGAATGCTTCACTCCTTCTATACTGTAGCTTAACACTTAATAACTCAGTGTGAAGGCTTCGGATTGGGGACGTGATGATGTTTCTTGGGTTCATCACGGAGAGAGAGGAAGGTTTGACAACGCTGCCTACCTCATGCTGGAGTCTGCAACTGCGGCTACATAATTTTCAAGTTGCTCTCAATTTTTACCCTAACATTATCCACTTTGCTGTAGTTGTAGTCCCTCACCTTCGCTCTCACCTTCCTCCATCTTTCTCTCTCACTGCTCCACATTATAGAGGAGATTATAAATATTCCTCAACTGCTATTTATTACCCACATTCCCGCTGCTCAGATTTATTATTGGTATTGCATTGAGCTTGAACTGGAGTCTACCTTGTCCTAACAACAATGTCATAAAGCAGGTATACTACTCTCACTCACATGGGCGAGTTAGTATCCTTTCTGGCACATGTTGGAGGAATAGGAAACACTACAATTCTCCCACAATGTATTTCCCACTTAATATTCAGGAATTTGGCTGAGTGTCTTATATATATATTACCCACAAGGATCGAGGAGGCTGAACAAAAATACAAGGAGTGAATTCGGAGGCTCTTAATGTGCACCACAAACTAAACATAGACTTATTAAGAGAGTCTGTTTGTTGTTATAGAATAAAGTAATCTTCGGTTGCCGTCGTTAACAAGGATCAATTACCGTAAATCTGTATTACAGTACACAGTATATAGAGTTACTAAATTGTGAAAAAAATAAAAATTAATAATGATAAAATAGGGAAAAATTATTATAAACAACAAATGCACATCAAATTAGGTCAATGTGAATTTGGTGTTGATAGATTTGTCAGTTGGAGTCATTCCTTCAAATTATTCCAAGAAACAAAGTGCCGTAATTAAGTTAATTTGATGTGTTTCCTCTCATGCTTTTAAGAAATCGTTGTGCTTCAGTACACCGCCGAAAGTATATTATTACCTGCTAAATTAATAAACACTCCAGGCTCCTGTGTGGGTAATACTTTGTAAGCTGCTTGTCCCTGAGCAGATCCCCCCCACCCCCACCCCCCATCAACCTCTTCCTTACCCTCATACCTCCCTCCCCCCCAAGCTCTTCCTCCTCTCGCTCCTCCCTACCCTTAGTCCTTACTCCCTCTCCTCCATCCACACTCCCTCTCCTCCCTCCTATCCCTCTCCTCCCTCCTATCCCTCTCCTCACTCCCTCTCCTCCCTCCTCTCTCCCTCTCCTCCCTCTCCTCCCTCCCTCCCTCCCTCTTCTCTCTCCTGTCTCTCCTCCCTAAGATACTTACACTGTTGCTCCCAAAGTCTTCCTTCCCATTATCAATATATACATTGTTATATCTCAATTCCTCTCTCCTCAGTCTCTTATCTATTCTTTTATCTCATGCTCTTTACATACTCTCCTCCTCATACAATTCATATTTCCATTCTGCTTTCCTATCTCTTACCCATACCTCTTACCTCACTCCTTTCCATTGTCTTCCCCATGCTACTTACTTACCCAGCTTTACTCCACACTCCCCCTTCACCCCTTAGCACCCTCCTGCACGCCCTCACCCTCCTCACCTCTCCTGTTGTGTGTAATGCCGGCCAACTGAGGCAGCAGACACCTTCACACAACATTTAACAACCTTCTTATATATTATACGTCACTAGTAAAGAAAATACCCACATATTCATTAAAATACCTTTCCACGACATTTAGAATCGTTGTGAACCACCATTGTAAAGTTGTTGGTAATCTGTCGTGGGCGAATTGGAGAGCAAATAAATAATAATTCTTTCCACGCTATGTCAGGCAACAACAGACATTAACCTCAGTATAATTATAAACAGGAATTAGTATAGTTTAGAAGAATCATTATTACCTCCAATTCACCGACAACGGATTTATCTTAAAGCCCATTAGAATCTTGCCTTACCTTCCAGCTGTTATTTGTCTTATTCTGTAGAAGCCACCATTGACCCTCTCACACACAGTGGACTATATCAAGTGTGTCATGTCAACCCTCTCGGTTCACCAGTTTCTAGGGATGAATGAAATAAGGGGGCTTCTAAGTGCCTAATACGATCCCCAGCCACTAACACCATCACTATAACCACGACCACTGCTACAAACACTATTCCCCCACCAACACAAACACCACGACCACCAACCACACCACCACCATCACTACCACACCCCACCACCACCACCACCACTACCACCAACACAACTACTACCGTACCACCACGACCACCAAACACAACACGTCCATCACTATCACTAGCACCAATACATCACGACCACACATCACTACCACCACCAACAACACCACCAATAACAACTACAACAACACCAACAACAACAACAGCAACACCCACCACCACCACCACCAACAACAACAACCAACATCACCACCACAACTTCAGCCACCCACCACCAACTAACTCAATACAGTTGACACATGGTCACGCTGGCAAATCCCTCAACTTGGAACCAGCTGCTTTACTTGCCTGTATTATTATTGTTGCTGCTGTTGGCAAGATATTTCACAGTGTAGTCATTCAGCCGCTTGGCATTCATTATGTTATTTTAGCTGTAGGATTTGATGCTTATATTTATACGGTAAGTCAGTGGGAAGTTGCTATTAATTTTAATGGTATTATTGTGTGCATTATTTTTTCTTGCAATATGT
The DNA here is from genome assembly GCA_034508575.1 of Petrolisthes manimaculis. Classification (NCBI taxonomy): domain Eukaryota; kingdom Metazoa; phylum Arthropoda; class Malacostraca; order Decapoda; family Porcellanidae; genus Petrolisthes; species Petrolisthes manimaculis. The sequence continues at coordinate 16,032 of JAWZYT010007467.1, read as the reverse complement.
CTTAAATATTTGCCAGCCATTAGTATGCATACAACGGTTTAGGTTACATAAAGTAGTTAATTATACGGAGAGGTGTGCGTGCTGGTAAACGATACAATTATATATATGTACTTTAGGGACTATTTACGTATAGATTATGACTGAGTAAAAGTTGTAAAGGTAATTATTTTCATACGGTAAGTTCTTGTAGTCAGAAATGATGTGTGTCTTTCTCTATATACAGCAAGTTATATTGGATACCGTAATTATTTAGTTGCCGGGATTATCTCTATCCATTCTGTATATGACTGGGTATTCTGTGGTTCCTGGGTATTTTGTTTATGTTTTTTCACGTGGTAAGTAATTCAGTGTGTTTTATGCGAGCTTGTATGGCAGGTAAGTGTTATGGTGTATATTTTGTCTTGTATTTCCGAAACGTGTGCAGTTGTGTATTCTATGAAGGTTGCCTTATCTATTATTGTGTGGTGATGCCGTTGACGAAGTGGAATATGATTATGTTTGCATTGGAGTATTTGTTGATGACATGATGTTCGTTACTTACATTCATATTAAAGAGTTTATACATTATTTTTTGTCTTCTGTAACGAGTTGCATGGCAGCATTATTATTACTTTATAAAATTTAAGTCTTTTTCTGAGTATTCCAATAATTATGCATGTTATATTGCTTAGTTTCTGCCCGTTTGTTTGCATCTCTTTAATCAATTAATGTTACCGATATAATGACTGTGTAGGTTACCTGTACGTTTGTATCACTGTTCAGGTGTTGTGTGATATCATGTATCCATCATTTATTATATTTTTTTGTATTTTTCATGGCTAGATTTTATGCCTATTAACTGTTGTATATATTTTGTTAGTTTTACTGCATTTTTTCATAGAGGGTTAATAGTACTTTACCATAACATTTTTTCTTAGTATTACTGATGCTCGTACATACAGTACATGCCTGCTTAGTCATATGTCGAGTGGTGTACAGTATTTTGTATGGGTGTATTTTTTTGTATAATCTTGTATCCATTACCTTAAGACTGCAAATTATATTGGTGTTACGAGTAGATGACAAATTCCCCCCACGGCCCAACGTTGGTGAGGAAGGAATGAAGGAATGATGTCTTGGTTATGTATTATTCACCCCATCGTCTCAACTTTGTCGGGTCAGGGGGCCAAGTTGCCGTGTAGGGGGTCACGTAGGGAGGGTGGGTAAGGTAGCTGGGAGGGGAGGGGGGTAGAGTGCAGAAGGGACTGACTTGTGAATTGTTGCTACTGTGGGAGATGTTGGGAGAAGTTGTACTGTTTCTGGCTGGGACAACAAATTGGAGTGAGGCAGTAAATGATACGATAAAGTACTTGGTAGATAAAAGGAGTTAAAAGTTATATTGGAATAGAGAAGTTTATGAGTCATTCGTGTAAGGTGTGATGGTAAAAGTAGACCAATTGTTGAGTGGGATGGGAGGGAGAACAAATTGGTGAGAGGAACTTGATGATACGAGAGAGTACTTGATGGACAAATTTAGTTGAATGTTTTATTGGAGGTGAGAAGTTTGTGAGTTAAGACTATAGTATCAATGCGAGGTGGTGGTGGTGGTGGTGTTGTGGGGAGAAGTAGAGAAGTAGTAGTGTTGGTTGGTGGTTGGGTAGGATTATTAACAAGTTAGTTTAGAGACAATTGTAGATACGAGGGTGTACATGACCTGGACAAAGGTAGTTGGGAGTTATATAGGAAGTTTGTATGTTTTCAAGGCATGAACGTGAGATAAAATGTGTGTGAAAGGAGGTTACTGTGTGGGAGAAAGTGTTGTTGGAAGTGCATGAATGAATGAATGAATGAGAGATAAAATGTGTGTGTGAGAAGATTACTGGGTGGGAGAAAGTGTTGTTGGAAATGCATGAATGAATGAATGAATGAGAGATAAAATGTGTGTGAGAGAAGATTACTGGGTGGGAGAAAGTGTTGTTGTAAGTGCATGAATGAATGAAAGATAAAATATGAGAGAGGAGGTTACTGGGTGGATCATAATGTTGTTGGAAGTGTGTAGTTGTAAGGTAAAGTAAAAGACATTTGTGAGGAGAAGTAGAGGACAGTAACTGGTGGTGGGAGAAGGGGTGACTCTAGCACAGGGAGTTAATAGAAGTGGAAAGTTGTTGGAGGGGAAGTAATTGACGGAGGGAGAAACTACTGTTGAGAGAGAGAGAGAGAGAGAGAGAGAGAGAGAGAGAGAGAGAGAGAGAGAGAGAGAGAGAGAGAGAGACTGTTTTAAGCGACCTCACTCCTACACATAGGATCTCTCTCTCTCTCTCTCTCTCTCTCTCTCTCTCTCTCTCTCTCTCTCTCTCTCTCTCTCTTTAAACATACGACCTCTCACCAGAATTAAAGCGTCCTAAAGAGAAAACTTTTTGGTTAAGAATAACTTTAGCAAATACAGAACCTCTCTCTTTTCAAAATGGAGTTCCCGTAGATTAAGGAGTTTGTGATGTTTCCTGTGCATTTCAAGGCTTCTGTGTCCTTAAGAACATGTAACCAAACTGACTTCCTCGGTGTGTGTGTGTGTATATATGGCCCATTTCCTGACACAGTTTGGAGGCTTCAGTAACCTCCAATTCACGTAGGCCTATATAATATACAGTTCTATATCTAAGATTTCTTTAAGTGTTGTTGGCCCATAACTCGGTGTTGGGGAGCCGGATTTTGGCTTTCGCTTGGAAGTTTGTTAATGTTTTCACTTTCTTCCTCTCCAACTTTCTCAGACTCAGAAAATCTTATTATATTCACACCTCACTGGCCTACTCCCCTATTTCCCCTCTTTTCTATCTCACTACTATCAATTCTATTTTCTCTTTGTCGCCTCTCTCTAATTTTCTCTCTTCTCCCTGACTTAATCTTATAAAATACATAGATACATTCCACTACGTTTTTTTTTCCGTCTCTACCTCTTTTTATTCTCCACAGAGTCACCTCCTAATATACTATACGTCTATATTATATTATAGGGGGAGAGAGTGAAACCCCCTTGATTGGTCAGGACATAAGTGCAGTGGGATTATATTTAAAGTGATTTATTATTATCGATGTTTTTTTTTATTACGGCGTCAAGAGCCATATTGAAAACAGCTGTAGCGTCAAACATCATTTTATGCTTCATGGCGCGGTCAAGTATTTTTTGGCTGGTTTGAATAACGTAAAAATACGAGTAATATTAAATTGTGAAGTGCTGTATTGAAAGGAGTGTTGGTTAAAATGACGCTATGTGTTATTAAGGGAATAGTAAACATTTTGTACATTTAGAGTGTCTTCATTCCTCCAAAACTATACCAGGAAACAGGACCAGACTGACAAATATAATAATGGTGGTCTGTTACTTATATTATATGATAGAGGAATCAGTTGGTCCAGATTTACCCACAAAATACAACCCCCTTTATTGTTGAAGAATATAGGAGAGTTGGATATCATGGGTGGTTTGGACGAGTTTTGTACAGTGGACATTTTTCGGTGATCTCACAAGCCATACCAGAATTGTAATGTTACAAAATTAAATAAGTTAATGTCGCCAGTTAAACATAATATTGTTGCAGCAAATCCGATACTTGCCTTGGTGAAAAATGACGAAAGACAACACGATCCCGAGCCCAATAACTAATAGATAATATAAAAAAATTATGTTCGTGTCAAGGATATTAAAACTTTCCCTCCCGTGGACAGTCTTAGAACATGGACGTGCGAAACTCTGCATATATATAGCATGTTTCATAACCACCATCAGTCAGCTAATAAACAGGCAACGCTCCTCCTCATTTCCATACAACCCTAGTTTATGAATACTGATGTGGCGTGGCCGAGGAGGGAGACGTGTTTATGGCTCACGTGTGACGCTAATGACTGAGTGTAAAGGCGAGGACGAGGAGGAGGAGGAGGACGAGGAGGACGTGGAGGACGTCAACAACACTCTGCGTCTCACCACACTCAGTGCTCTTGTGTGGAATACTGCCGATTGACGACGTAGTTAGTTTGGCTCCACATACAAACAACCAGGTGTCACTGACACAAATATTTAGTGAGCTGTACGAAGCCCTATGAAGGTGTACATATATTACAGTACAGGATGAGGCAAAGATCGTTTCCAGCCGAGACGAACATTATTATTATTATTAACAACTGTACAACACTGTATTAAATAATATACGTTTTATGAAGTGTTCCCTTTTTAGAATCATAGCGGTATATAAGTGATAAAAAGGCAAACGTATACTCAGCCACCATTCATAAAATTAAGTAAACATCAGGTGGCAGCGAACGGAGCTTTTGAATTTGATTTTATACTTTATTAGATTCTGAGAGATTAATGTACTTCAGTGATATTTTCTACAACAATGCTAAAAATTCATGATTGATGGCCATTGTAAGCGGCCACAGTAACAAGGGACCGAGGGAAGGGAAGCCATCGGGAGGCTGTAAAAAGACTGTGGTAAATGGTTCCGTCGACTGTGATGGATGGATAGACGCACAGTCAGACACACAAGTTCCATCTCTTCTCTCCTTCTCTTTAAAGGTGGTTATACACTTTGGGTACTTTAGAGAGTCTTGATTCCTCCAAACTATGCTAGGAAACGGGACCATAATAACAAATGATAATGGTGGCCTGTTGCTTGGGATTGTTTGAAGGAATAACTTGCTCCAGATTTACCAGCACTGTACTATATACTCCCTTTATGAATAACAATACTGAGCAACGTTACCTAGTATAAATTTGGTATAAAGGGATTCTCTGCTCCTGTTGTAATATATATACTGGTTGGCAAATACTGCTATACATAAAATAATTATACCTTAAAAATATCTGTCAGGAGCGATAGCAGAATGGCGTCTATAAATTCTTCCAAACTGTGCCAAACAACGAAATGTTATCATTATATTATCGGTCATTGGTTTCGTAGCATTGTTTCGAGGTAACCAAAGCCTCCAATTTTACCGAGAGCACCACAGGCGCCTTTATAACACATTTTTAAGATTGATAGGTGATTCTTAACGTTTTTTATGGGTCTGTATATATATCCGGGTGGCTCTCTGCCATTACCATCTGTCACTGTCACTCCCAAACCCACACTTTTATCCCTAGTCTAATGGCGTAGATATTTGTCGGTGGATCCATTTTCCGCTTTACATTCATACATACATAAGGTTCATATCTCTCTGTTCTATTTTAAATTGACATCGTCCCGCCTTTACCTCACTTTATCATAACTGTCATAGTGATCTGCTATTCTCATGCAACGATAATGTTGAATAAAACACTATTAAAAATTATAAGAATATCTGAATTTCTATATCATTATGATGTAAACATGACGTTCATTCCTTGACACATAAATTCCATTCAGTGTATGGATCGTTCTTCGAGAGAAATATATTATCAGGTTTCAGAGTTATGAGTGAGTCGTAACTTTTCCCAAGGCAGATGATATATTTGGGGGTTGATGCAGCTTCAAAGCTCTGTCACCGATCAACTACTTATCTTCCTCTTCTACCTTACATGATTTTCAATATGTATCAACAGTATGTATGTAATGACAGAAAGAAATAGGTTCTCTTTACCACTGTACATATACTTACAGCGCCTTCATCACTTGGTTCACATTACCTTTCCACCTTATTCCACTTTCCATTTTCACTCCATCCCACTGCCAGTTCCACCCACTTGGCTAGACTTATTACGTTCAATCAGTCAGTCAGTCTTCCTGCTCCGTACCTTCACTCCAGCCACCTTCTTCATGTTCTCTATCTTCCCCATTCATCCTTCATTCTTTCTCCTTCCAGCCCTTCTCTTCCATTCTTTCACTGTCCAACACCTCCTTCCACACACCCTCCACAATACACCTCTCCACACTACACTCTCTTCACCCCTATACCTTCCACATCACAGTACATCTCTCCACATATCACCCGCCCCATCCCACTACGCTCACCACTACACTATATACTCCATTTCACCCCTACACCTTTTCCTACTACACCCATCCATCCTTTCCTTTCTTTTACAGTATAAAGTTTCACCTTATAATACACTTTACCAATCACTTCACTCCACCAACATAAACCCAGTGTGTGTGTGATCAGAGAACAAGGAAAGGACCTGCAACACTCTCTCTCTCTCTCTCTCTCTCTCTCTCTCTCTCTCTCTCTCTCTCTCTCTCTCTCTCTCTCTCTCTCTCTCTCTCTCTCTCTCTATATATATATATATATATATATATATATATATATATATATATATATATATATATATATATATATATATCCTCCACAATGGATACGGGAACCTCTTGCATTTTATTGGGTTAGGTCACGTGGGTAGGGGCCGCGAGGGGTGTGTTGAAATGAGCACCAGAGAGAGAGAGAGAGAGAGAGAGAGAGAGAGAGAGAGAGAGAGAGAGAGAGTCGGTATGTGAGGGAGGACTTTCGAAGTATGACAGTATGAGAAATTTAAGCATGGGGCTGTCTGTGCAAGTTTCTCCTTGTTTATGTATATGTCTTAACTAGTATGTGTGTGTGTGTGTGGCTGTGTGTATAATGTATGTGTAAGAGTGTGTATGGCCAGAATAAGTACCATCCTCTTTTTATGTACACATCAATGAATCCCAAAGTTTTTATCCCTTTTCAGTTAAGGTACTTTTTGTATTTGATGTATAGAGTATTGGCCGCCTATAACTTTCCGTGTTGCCATCAGAATTATTTATGGGGGGAAAGAACCTGAGCTCTCCAGACCCGGTGTTCTGGGGTTATTTATGTTAGACACACATCCAAGGAAGCCACAAAGGAGTACTCAGGGGAAAGGACAGCTGGTGAAGGGTCTGGCCAATTACCCCTGGAAAAAGGCAGGGGGGCTGTAAGGGCCAGAGTTTGGACACAGCTGATGCATCTTTGAGCCTTATCGCCGTCTCCGGATATTAGTCGTTACTGTGTTTCTCCCACAATTTGTGTTCCTTTTTCTAAGCATTCGTCGTTTTTTCTCTGTCTTTTGTGAATAGTCTACGTGGTATTTCATTTATTTTTTATGGGTATATACTGTACAAATATACGGTTGTATAAAGTTTCACCGTAAAATTAGCAAAATTCTTGTGTCTGATAGATGAGAATATACAAACATCACAAGTTAGCCTTTTGTAATATGATATATGATTTTTTTACTTGCTGCTGCTTTTCTGTATCTTTAAACTTTTTGTATTATATTCGTATTTCATATTCATTATTATATTTTTATTACACATTTGTTATTATACTTATTACTGTATATCATTATAAGTGTGTTGTTTAATTGTGTACTATATCTATAATATTTTGTTTTGTATTATACAAGTCATTGATTTCCTTTCATATTCATCCTTCTTATTACTGTTATAATATTGTTTTTCTTTTCTTAAGTAACTCATTCTTTATTTTCCTTTTTGTTCCACATGCATCTCATTTATTTCTTATTTCTCAATCCATACGTTGCAAGTAAGTGTTATCCTTGTCCAGACTTTACCATGCTGATATAGACAAAGAAAATGAGAAGGGAATGATATGAAAAAAATGAAAAATGGGTGAGTGAAAATCAGATGAGAAATATGATATGGAAAAACGATATAAGGAACATTATGAGATGAAGAAGGAGAATAAATTTTATAAGCTAAAAGAAATATATATGTAACGAGAATATAAAGATAGCGTGTGGGATAGGCAGAGAGCTGATGGCATTCTTAAATCACCTAACCATCCTCATTACGACCCCCTGTGACAGTATAGCATCACCGGTACTAAAACAAACCCTCCTGAGAAGCCAAGGGGGTGTTAGATGGTGGTGGGGATAACGAGGTCATGGCTACAGAGGAGGGTTAAGTCGGGTCAGGGCAGGGCAAGGCAGGGCAAGGCAGGGCAGGTCAGGTTATTACAGGACAGCTGAGGGCAGGGCAGGGCAAGGAAGGTCAAGTCAGGGCACTGCAGGACAGGGAGATCAGGTCATTCTCTTCTGGGGATAGTATACTTTTGGTACGTTGGAGTGCCTCCATGTCTCGGAAGTATGCCTTATCTCATTCATCTCTTCTCCTACTACCTCCTCCTTCTTGTCTTCCTCCTACTCCTCCCTTCTTCTTCATCCTCATCAAAAGGTAGACTAGCCAGAAGGGGACAGATGATTTCACCCGGACCGAAATTGATGTTTGGAACCTCATCACCAAACCCATAACAGGTACCCGGTGGACACAGATTGATTGACTTTTTTTTCAACTTGGGTTCGTGAAGTTCATTTTGCACAGTTTGACAGAAATTAAATGAGAGTAATTTCTCCATCGTCGTTCATTTCACACACACATTTTTTTTTTTTTTAAGATCTAAAGGTGATATTCAGGAACAGCGTTATGGTGTAAATGGTGTTGCTAACGGTACTGCACTCAAACATCAGTGCATTTCTCCGTCTGTTGATAAGGATGAAATCAGATAAAGTCCCCGACGGAAATGTGATAGCGAATTGAAGGTTATTGATTGCTCCCATCTGAGGCACGATAAAAACACCACACTGTGATGTAGTCTGCTATATTATGACACACACACACACACACACACACACACACACACACACACACACACACACACACACACACACACACACACACACACACACACACACACACACATACTTCATGATATCATACTGCTGCTAACTACACCATAACCTCCTCAAAATGTTCCCATCCAAACGTATCACTGACCATAGCCATTCCCACAAGCAAACATCTGTCCATCAAAGAGACCCATCCATCCACTACACCCATCACTATTACCATCTCCTCCATCACTTTACACCGCCATACGTATTCCTGTGTGTGTGTGTGTGTGTGTGTGTGTGTGTGTGTGTGTGTGTGTGTGTGTGTGTGTGTGTGTGTGTGTGTGTGTGTGTGTGTGTGTGTGTGTGTGTGTGTGTGTACAAATTCTTCCGACCCCAAGTGGTGTATGTATGTATGTAGTACGGTATAGCCACGAGCCATGATAGGTATCCAGGTGTGTGCTTCCTGATGGATTAGTAAGGGAACTCCATCAACAGGATAAGCTTTGTAATTGGTCCACTAGTATGTCAGATGATTGTAAACTTCACCAAGACCTGGATGCTTATTATGGCTCGTGACTGTACAATCAGAAACTATAATGTGCTGTGCTAATTCACTACCACTACCATCACAACTACCACCACCAACATCACAACCACCACCACCATCACAACCACCACCACCATCACAACCACCACCACCATCACAACCACCACCACAACCACTACCACCATCACAACCACCACCACCATCACAACCACCACCACCATCACAACCACCACCACCACCACAACCACTACCACCATCACAACCACCACCACCATCACAACCACCACCACCATCACAACCACCACCACCATCACAACCACCACCACCATCACAACCACCACCACCATCACAACCACCACCACCATCACAACCACCACCACCATCACAACCACCACCACCATCACAACCACCACCACCATCACAACCACCACCACCATCACAACCACCACCACCATCACAACCACCACCACCATCACAACCACCACCACCATCACAACCACCACCACCATCACAACCACCACCACCATCACAACCACCACCAACATCACAACCACCACCACCATCACAACCACCACCACCATCACAACCACCACCACCATCACAACCACCACCACCATCACAACCACCACCAACATCACAACCACCACCACATTCACTTCGATTACCACAACCACCACCACATTCACTTCGATTACCACAACCACCACTACCACTTCCATCACCACCACCATCACCACCACCAGTATATCGTTAGTACCTTACCCTCCATCACCACCATCACCACCAAAAGTTCACCATTAAGACACTTTCACCTCAAGGGAAGCATTCATCACTGTAGAAAGGCAAAAGTTTCTCTTCATTTCCTGAGTGTTAGAGTGGAGGGAGAATGTGGAGGGTGGAGGGAGAATGTGGAGGGTGGAGGGAGAGTGTGGAGGAGGAAGGTTTGAATGGAGGGAGAGTGTGGTGGAGGAAGGTTTGAATGGAGGGAGAGTATGGAGGAGGAGGGAAGATAGAAGGAAAAGGTGAGTGGAGAGAGAATGTTGAAGAGGAAGGGAGAGTGTAGGGATAACTGGAGGAAAGATTGGGGAGAGGGAATATGGAAGAATAGAAGGAAAAAAAGAGGATGGAAATGGAGGGGAGAGAGTGATAAGGGAAGGGGAGCTAAATTAAGGAAAAAGGGGAATGCAATGGCGAAGAAAATAAGGGGAGAAGAGGGGAGTGAAATATGTTTAAAAAAGTGGAAGAAATATCAAGGAGAAAAAAGGAACCAGAAAAAAAGATAGAAATAAAAAATGAAAGGGGTGAGAGTGAAGAAAGTTGAGACAAGGGACAGGTCAGAAAAAATATTAATAAACTAAAGGTGTGTTAGTGTTACGATATTCAGGCATGGACGAAGACTAACTAAATACTGTAAAGATAGATACATCATAATAAACCTGCAGTGGATTAATTATTAAAGACAAGGTATGAAAGTAGTATATATTAATTATATTTGGTGAAATGATGAACAAAAAATAAATAATAATAAAAATAAATGGAAGTACATCGTAATCATGTACATATTATATTAACACAAAAAAAAAAGCTGAGGAGAAAATGGGACATAATGACAGGAAACGACTCGTGCGGGAGAGAGTATTTAGTAGACATAAATATTTAGTTACGAGCCGTTTAGAAGCAGTAAATGGGAGGGGGAGTGTGTGAAGGCAGGGGGCGGGCGGAGATAATATGAAATGAGGACTTAGTGGTGAGTAGGGGAGGTGTGAAGATGAGGTGAGAGAGAGAGAGAGAGAGAGAGAGAGAGAGAGAGAGAGAGAGAGAGAGAGAGAGAGAGGAAGGGGGAGAGAGTTAGAGTTAGTTGAGAGGGAGAGAGTTTGTGTGTGTGTGCATAATAAAAGTTGCAAAGCAGGTCTAAACACTAACAAGCCGGCCTGTTGAATGAATGGTGGTGAAGGTGTGTGGGTGGTGGACCTGGTTGGTCCATTGTAGTTCCCTATAGTAAACAAAACCATTAAGCGTTCTATAAATTGCGTGCATGAGAGGGAGAAAAAAGTGGGATGGGAGAAGCCAGAATGTGGGAGAGAGGAATGAGAGTGATAGTGGAGAGGATAAGAGAGTATGTGTGTGTGTGTGTGTGTGTGTGTGTGTGTGTGTGTGTGTGTGTGTGGAGAGATGAATGTATGTTGGCTTGAGGATATAAATTGTGAGGCCAGGAGAGATAAATGATGATGCAGGGAGAACACTAACAGGGAACAGGGGTGATTAATATAGTTTATGAAGCTCAGAGATGAAGTATAGTGGGTAGGTACAGAAATTAGGATGAGTAGGTAGGTACATGAATGGGGGAGCCAGATTATGGATGGATGGATGGATGAGGAAGGACGTAAAAAATATAATGTGTAGTGGGGGGTGTATAAAAAGAGGCTAACCAAGAGAACTTAATAATAAATCATGAGAGTGGTGAAGAGGGGGAGGAGGAGGAGCGAAACAGGCTGACATATATTAAAAGATAGATAGATAGGTATGCATATAGATAGATTGGTAGATAGAGGGGTAGGTAGGTAGACAGTTAGATTAGTAAATAGACAAGAATATAGATTGATTGATGAATAGATAGATCTCTAGGTAGACAGATAGATTGGTAGGTAGACAGATTGATTGATAATTATATAGATAGATACATACACCGATAGACAGATAGATAGGTAAATCTAGTAGGTATATATTGTAGTTATAGAGAATAATGAAGGGACTAGAATTACACACTTGCTTTTGTATCCAGTTAACCATAAGTCTGACTGGTGCTGTTAATTTTTTATTTGTGTGTGTCAAACTCCTGGTTGTAATTGTTTTGTCGAGAGTCGGATCAAACGTAGACTAGTCATCAAAAAGTCCAAACTCCCCACACACTCCCAGCCATAGTGTGTGTGTGTAAAACAATATGTGCTTTTCTGTGTGTGTGTGTGTGTGTGTGTGTGTGTGTGTGTTTGCAATCATATGTGCTTTTCTTTGTGTGTGTGTAATCATATGTCCTTTTCTGTGTGTGTGTGTGTGTGTGTGTGTGTGTGTGTGTGTGTGTGTGTAATCATATGTGCTTTTCTGTGTGTGTGTATAAAATCACGATGGTGTGTGTGTCTGTGTGTCAATAATAAGACCCTATCTGTGCGTTAATTATATATGGTGTGCTGGACGAGACAAAGGATTGAAGGGCCTCGTGAATGTGAGCCTCTAGTAGTGTATTGTTAGTGGTGTGTGTGTGTGTGTGTGTGTGCGAGAGAGAGAGAGAGAGAGAGAGAGAGAGAGAGAGAGAGAGAGAGAGAGAGAGAGAGAGAGAGAGGAGAGAGAGAGGAGAGAGAGGGAGAGATTCGTTTATATATAATGAATTTGTATTTGGTTATTCACGGTGACAATCAAGGGAGAAACCAAAACTAAACTTAGACAGAATGCCAAATGGCTGTGCTGTGAGGGAGGAACTATGAAGGGGATGACGGTGGACAGGTTGGAATGGAGAAGGATAAGGGCACCCGTTGTCCAGCAGTGGCGTGTAATAAACTGGTGATGGTGGTGATGGTGATGGTGCTGGTGGTGATGATGGTGCTGGTGGTGATGGTAGTGGTGATGGTGATAGTATTGGTGGTGGTAATGGTAATGGTAGTGATGGTGATAAAGATAATGTTTTCGAATAAGATTTTACTTTGTCAGTCTGTGTCAGTATAAAATTGTGCTTTGTGATACAGCTCAGGGGATTTCAGTAACGAATGTTTTTAGCTCCGGCCTAAGCCGAGAGCTCAAGGTCTTATAGTAATTATTGTTCTTGTTCTTGTTCTTGTTCTTCTTGGGGCGACAACTTCTTAAAAGGGGTTCAACTGACTCACTCACTCACTTCATTCTTCTTGGGCGATCATTTCTTAAAAGGGGTTCAACTCACTCACTCACTCATTTCATCTTGACTCCTTAAGAGCCGGAGCTTTTGAAGGGTTTTCCCTTCATGTTCTTGTTTCTACTAGGGGCCGTGAAAATGCATTTAATTCAATGTATATATTATTTTTAGATGATGAAAAGTAGCAACACCATGTATGGGCATTGTGTACAGATGGAAGAATCACACTCATTCTTTCGTGGACGATAAAATCCCTGATAACTTGATATAATGCTCTTAAAAGGTTTCCTCAAACACATACCCACATATTTAACGGAAGATTCCTTTTAGAGTAAATTGGTGGCCTATTGATTCTTCCAAACTCTGCCACGAAAGGGATCCCTCATTGAAATAAAATTAAGGTCATCAGTTGCCTGGTATAATTTGGACGAAGCACAGACCTACAATTTACCAACAAGAGAATCTCCCTTTAAACACATTGGACTATAATGAATGTATACCTATATTATAGGTATAGATTCACATTACTTCCAGATTACAAACCGACTTTAGCACGCACACACACACACACACATGAATACTTATAGTTTTTCTCAGGTAATTCACACTCATTCATTCCAACACATGGAGACTATTTTACCCGCACGCAATGTAGCGATTTACTCATACCAAGAGGAATTTCCGTACACAGAAAATGATTAATAAATGTTATACAGGGAACTGGATTAAATTCGTCACAGAAAATAATTAATAAAATGTTATACCAGGAAACGGGATCAATTCGTGTTTATGTTGACGAATTCACTCACGAAATTTCAGCAGATAATTCACACCCGGAAGAGAAAAACTTACTCACTCAGAGAAAAATTCGCACACGGGAGAGGAATTCGCAGGGTAATCCTCACTCTGACACACCTTCCCTCTCTCCTGGCACTTGTCCCTGGCACAGTTTTCGTACCCCTGTCCACCTCGGCCCCCAGACTCCCTCTCTCCCTCCTCCCTATCTCTCTATCTCAGACTCTCTCCCTCTCCCCTCCCCAAACTCCTCCCTCTCCCCACCCAAGACTCCCTCCCTCCCACGACCCATTTCAGACTCCCTCCCTCTCCCTACCCCATCCCGGAATCCTCCCTCTCCCTACTCCTCCCTCTCCCTAACCCAGACTCCCTCCCTCTCCCCACCCAAGGACCCACGACTCACACCATCACCTTCCCTCCTCTCCCACCTCCAGACTTATCTTCTCTTCATTATTCAACGTACGGACGTCCCTTCCACCCTCACACCCACCCACTAGTCTTTTCCAAACCTTCCATCCACACCATTTACCTTCAAACAGACTTTCCAACCCCTCCATCTCTCTGTCTTTATCCTCACCCTCTCTTACGTTCCCTCTCCTCTTTTCACTCCACCTACATAACAAATTTTCAACCATCCACCTTCACTAAAATCTCCAAAATCTCCACTTCCACTCCAGCCTATCTCTCCACCCTATCCCCTCCACCCACACTCCCATCAACTTTCTACGCCCTTCATCTCCACTCCGACATCTCCACCCTAATCCCCTCCACCCACACTCCCATCATTAGTTCCACTCCCTCCACTCCAACCTCTCTCCACCTTTTTACCTTCACCTCCACCCCTACCTCTCACCACCTCTACCTCCTCTTCACCTCGCTTACTATTGCTGTCATTTTTTTTTCGTGTGTGTGTGTGTCTGTTGGTCTGTCTGTCTCTCTTTCCTTTTGTGTGAGTGTCTCTTTTTTCCTTCATCTTCCGTTTTAACTTTTTTTTTTCTGTCTCCCGTCCTCACTTTCTGTCCCTTCCTTTATCGTTCTCTCTTCGTGTGTCTTCTTTTTCTTTCCCTCTTCCCCTTTCTTTTCAGCCAGACGCCATTAATTTTACCTGTCCTCATTCTTTCGTATGAGTTTAGACCGGATTTCTGTTTTAATCTAATTCTTGTTATTATTAATATTATTCTCTCTCTCTCTCTCTCTCTCTCTCTCTTTCTCTTTCTCTCTCTCTCTTTCTCTTTCTCTCTCTCTCTCTCTCTCTTCCTCTTTCTCTCTCTCTCTCTCTCTCTCTCTCTCTCTCTCTCTCTCCACCATTCCTTATCCTGCATTATGTTCTTTCACTGTCTAGCGTTTTCCACATCCCATTGTACAGTATCTGATAGGTATTTTTATTTTTTCTCCTCTATATATAACTTGTCACATCTTACTCCTCCTCCACACCCTTTTTATTTCTTCCTACCTTTGCTTTCGTTTACGTTTATAATATTATTCCTGTTCTTCCATCTTCCGGCTTCCATTGGCCTTTCCTTAAAACCATCCCCTCTCTCTCCCACCACCCTCTTTCTCTTCAACCATTTACTTTCCCCTACATCCCCTTTTTCCCCTCCACTACCCCTCCCCTTCCACTTTTACCCTACCATCAACTTCTCCAGTACCCACTCTTACCCTATACCAACAGTCCCCTACCAACCCCTACCCTACCTTATCCTATCCCTACCCAATCCTGTCTTGTCCTACCCCTTCCCCTACCCCTACCCCTACCCTACTTACCGTGCCCCTGCCTGTCCCTGTTACCTCTCCCTGCCTATCTATTCTTCCGCCTGGCTCGCCTTTATACTTGGCTTGTTTTTATATCTCTTTTAGGCTATTTTATTGTCCATTCCTGCTTTTCTTTTTCTCTTCTCGTATCACTTTTTAGTTTTAGTTTTTTCCCTCTTACCTTTCTTCCTTCTCTTAATGTTTTTTGTTCATATTATTCTTACTCCTCTCCAATTTGTTCTAATACTCCATCTCCTCCATGCTCTCTTCCTCATACTCATATTTTCATTATTATTATTTTTATTACTATTATATTATTATTACGTTCCTCCTCCTCCTCCTCCTCCTCCTCCTCCTCCTCCTCCTCCTCCTCCTCCCCCTCCTGGTTCCGTCTCATTTACTTCTTTTGTTTTACCTCCTCTTTTTCCTTTGTATTTCAAAACTTCCTTTCTCAGATTTTTCCTTATCGTCCCTCCATAT
>JAWZYT010007466.1:0-15000 GCA_034508575.1 Petrolisthes manimaculis | reverse complement strand
TAACCTAACCTAACCTAACCTAACCTAACCTAACCTAACCTAACCTAACCTAACCTAACCTAACCTAACCTAACCTAACCTAACCTAACCTAACCTAACCTAACCTAACCTAACCTAACCTAACCTAACCTAACCTAACCTAACCTAACCTAACCTAACCTAACCTAACCTAACCTAACCTAACCTAACCTAACCTAACCTAACCTAACCTAACCTAACCTAACCTAACCTAACCTAACCTAACCTAACCTAACCTAACCTAACCTAACCTAACCTAACCTAACCTAACCTAACCTAACCTAACCTAACCTAACCTAACCTAACCTAACCTAACCTAACCTAACCTAACCTAACCTAACCTAACCTAACCTAACCTAACCTAACCTAACCTAACCTAACCTAACCTAACCTAACCTAACCTAACCTAACCTAACCTAACCTAACCTAACCTAACCTAACCTAACCTAACCTAACCTAACCTAACCTAACCTAACCTAACCTAACCTAACCTAACCTAACCTAACCTAACCTACCTAACCTAACCTAACCTAACCTAACCTAACCTAACCTAACCTAACCTAACCTAACCTAACCTAACCTAACCTAACCTAACCTAACCTAACCTAACCTAACCTAACCTAACCTAACCTAACCTAACCTAACCTAACCTAACCTAACCTAACCTAACCTAACCTAACCTAACCTAACCTAACCTAACCTAACCTAACCTAACCTAACCTAACCTAACCTAACCTAACCTAACCTAACCTAACCTAACCTAACCTAACCTAACCTAACCTAACCTAACCTAACCTAACCTAACCTAACCTAACCTAACCTAACCTAACCTAACCTAACCTAACCTAACCTAACCTAACCTAACCTAACCTAACCTAACCTAACCTAACCTAACCTAACCTAACCTAACCTAACCTAACCTAACCTAACCTAACCTAACCTAACCTAACCTAACCTAACCTAACCTAACCTAACCTAACCTAACCTAACCTAACCTAACCTAACCTAACCTAACCTAACCTAACCTAACCTAACCTAACCTAACCTAACCTAACCTAACCTAACCTAACCTAACCTAACCTAACCTAACCTAACCTAACCTAACCTAACCTAACCTAACCTAACCTAACCTAACCTAACCTAACCTAACCTAACCTAACCTAACCTAACCTAACCTAACCTAACCTAACCTAACCTAACCTAACCTAACCTAACCTAACCTAACCTAACCTAACCTAACCTAACCTAACCTAACCTAACCTAACCTAACCTAACCTAACCTAACCTAACCTAACCTAACCTAACCTAACCTAACCTAACCTAACCTAACCTAACCTAACCTAACCTAACCTAACCTAACCTAACCTAACCTAACCTAACCTAACCTAACCTAACCTAACCTAACCTAACCTAACCTAACCTAACCTAACCTAACCTAACCTAACCTAACCTAACCTAACCTAACCTAACCTAACCTAACCTAACCTAACCTAACCTAACCTAACCTAACCTAACCTAACCTAACCTAACCTAACCTAACCTAACCTAACCTAACCTAACCTAACCTAACCTAACCTAACCTAACCTAACCTAACCTAACCTAACCTAACCTAACCTAACCTAACCTAACCTAACCTAACCTAACCTAACCTAACCTAACCTAACCTAACCTAACCTAACCTAACCTAACCTAACCTAACCTAACCTAACCTAACCTAACCTAACCTAACCTAACCTAACCTAACCTAACCTAACCTAACCTAACCTAACCTAACCTAACCTAACCTAACCTAACCTAACCTAACCTAACCTAACCTAACCTAACCTAACCTAACCTAACCTAACCTAACCTAACCTAACCTAACCTAACCTAACCTAACCTAACCTAACCTAACCTAACCTAACCTAACCTAACCTAACCTAACCTAACCTAACCTAACCTAACCTAACCTAACCTAACCTAACCTAACCTAACCTAACCTAACCTAACCTAACCTAACCTAACCTAACCTAACCTAACCTAACCTAACCTAACCTAACCTAACCTAACCTAACCTAACCTAACCTAACCTAACCTAACCTAACCTAACCTAACCTAACCTAACCTAACCTAACCTAACCTAACCTAACCTAACCTAACCTAACCTAACCTAACCTAACCTAACCTAACCTAACCTAACCTAACCTAACCTAACCTAACCTAACCTAACCTAACCTAACCTAACCTAACCTAACCTAACCTAACCTAACCTAACCTAACCTAACCTAACCTAACCTAACCTAACCTAACCTAACCTAACCTAACCTAACCTAACCTAACCTAACCTAACCTAACCTAACCTAACCTAACCTAACCTAACCTAACCTAACCTAACCTAACCTAACCTAACCTAACCTAACCTAACCTAACCTAACCTAACCTAACCTAACCTAACCTAACCTAACCTAACCTAACCTAACCTAACCTAACCTAACCTAACCTAACCTAACCTAACCTAACCTAACCTAACCTAACCTAACCTAACCTAACCTAACCTAACCTAACCTAACCTAACCTAACCTAACCTAACCTAACCTAACCTAACCTAACCTAACCTAACCTAGGCAAAAAAAATGCTAAAACACGTTTTTTTGGCCCAAAAAGTCGATTTGTACTGTGCTAGAAAAATTTCAATTTTCAGGCAAAAAAATGCAAAAACACGTTTTTTTGGCCCAAAAAGTCGATTTGTACAGTGCTAGAAAAATTTCAATTTTCAGGCAAAAAAAATGCAAAAACACGTTTTTTTGGCCCAAAAAGTCGATTTGTACAGTGCTAGAAAATTTCAATTTTCAGGAAAAAAAAATGCAAAAACACGTTTTTTTGGCCCAAAAAGTCGATTTGTACTGTGCTAGAAAAATTTCAATTTTCAGGCAAAAAAAATGCTAAAACACGTTTTTTTGGCCCAAAAAGTCGATTTGTACAGTGCTAGAAAAATTTCAATTTTCAGGCAAAAAAAATGCAAAAACACGTTTTTTTGGCCCAAAAAGTCGATTTGTACTGTGCTAAAAAAAATTCAATTTTCAGGCAAAAAAAATGCTAAAACACGTTTTTTTGGCCCAAAAAGTCGATTTGTACTGTGCTAGAAAAATTTCAATTTTCAGGCAAAAAAAATGCAAAAACACGTTTTTTTGGCCCCAAAAGTCGATTTGTACTGTGCTAGAAAAATTTCAATTTTCAGGCAAAAAAAATGCTAAAACACGTTTTTTTGGCCCAAAAAGTCGATTTGTACTGTGCTAGAAAAATTTCAATTTTCAGGCAAAAAAAATGCAAAAACACGTTTTTTTGGCCCAAAAAGTCGATTTGTACAGTGCTAGAAAAATTTCAATTTTTAGGCAAAAAAAATGCAAAAACACGTTTTTTTGGCCCAAAAAGTCGATTTGTACTGTGCTAAAAAAAATTCAATTTTCAGGCAAAAAAAATGCTAAAACACGTTTTTTTGGCCCAAAAAGTCGATTTGTACTGTGCTAGAAAAATTTCAATTTTCAGGCAAAAAAAATGCTAAAACACGTTTTTTTGGCCCAAAAAGTCGATTTGTACTGTGCTAGAAAAATTTCAATTTTCAGGCAAAAAAAATGCAAAAACACGTTTTTTTGGCCCAAAAAGTCGATTTGTACAGTGCTAGAAAAATTTCAATTTTCAGGCAAAAAAAATGCAAAAACACGTTTTTTTGGCCCAAAAAGTCGATTTGTACTGTGCTAGAAAAATTTCAATTTTCAGGCAAAAAAAATGCAAAAACACGTTTTTTTTGGCCCAAAAAGTCGATTTGTACTGTGCTAGAAAAATTTCAATTTTCAGGCAAAAAAAATGCAAAAACACGTTTTTTTGGCCCAAAAAGTCGATTTGTACTGTGCTAAAAAAAATTCAATTTTCAGGCAAAAAAAATGCAAAAACACGTTTTTTTGGCCCAAAAAGTCGATTTGTACTGTGCTAGAAAAATTTCAATTTTCAGGCAAAAAAAATGCAAAAACACGTTTTTTTGGCCCAAAAAGTCGATTTGTACTGTGCTAAAAAAAATTCAATTTTCAGGCAAAAAAAATGCTAAAACACGTTTTTTTGGCCCAAAAAGTCGATTTGTACTGTGCTAGAAAAATTTCAATTTTCAGGCAAAAAAAATGCTAAAACACGTTTTTTTGGCCCAAAAAGTCGATTTGTACTGTGCTAGAAAAATTTCAATTTTCAGGCAAAAAAAATGCTAAAACACGTTTTTTTGGCCCAAAAAGTCGATTTGTACTGTGCTAGAAAAATTTCAATTTTCAGGCAAAAAAAATGCAAAAACACGTTTTTTTGGCCCAAAAAGTCGATTTGTACAGTGCTAGAAAAATTTCAATTTTCAGGCAAAAAAAATGCAAAAACACGTTTTTTTGGCCCAAAAAGTCGATTTGTACAGTGCTAGAAAAATTTCAATTTTCAGGCAAAAAAAAATGCAAAAACACGTTTTTTTGGCCCAAAAAGTCGATTTGTACAGTGCTAGAAAAATTTCAATTTTCAGGCAAAAAAAATGCAAAAACACGTTTTTTTGGCCCAAAAAGTCGATTTGTACAGTGCTAGAAAAATTTCAATTTTCAGGCAAAAAAAATGCAAAAACACGTTTTTTTGGCCCAAAAAGTCGATTTGTACTGTGCTAAAAAAAATTCAATTTTCAGGCAAAAAAAATGCTAAAACACGTTTTTTTGGCCCAAAAAGTCGATTTGTACTGTGCTAGAAAAATTTCAATTTTCAGGCAAAAAAAATGCTAAAACACGTTTTTTTGGCCCAAAAAGTCGATTTGTACTGTGCTAGAAAAATTTCAATTTTCAGGCAAAAAAAATGCAAAAACACGTTTTTTTGGCCCAAAAAGTCGATTTGTACAGTGCTAGAAAAATTTCAATTTTCAGGCAAAAAAAATGCAAAAACACGTTTTTTTGGCCCAAAAAGTCGATTTGTACTGTGCTAGAAAAATTTCAATTTTCAGGCAAAAAAAATGCAAAAACACGTTTTTTTTGGCCCAAAAAGTCGATTTGTACTGTGCTAGAAAAATTTCAATTTTCAGGCAAAAAAAAAATGCAAAAACACGTTTTTTTGGCCCAAAAAGTCGATTTGTACTGTGCTAGAAAAATTTCAATTTTCAGGCAAAAAAAATGCAAAAACACGTTTTTTTGGCCCAAAAAGTCGATTTGTACAGTGCTAGAAAAATTTCAATTTTCAGGCAAAAAAAATGCAAAAACACGTTTTTTTGGCCCAAAAAGTCGATTTGTACTGTGCTAGAAAAATTTCAATTTTCAGGCAAAAAAAATGCAAAAACACGTTTTTTTGGCCCAAAAAGTCGATTTGTACAGTGCTAGAAAAATTTCAATTTTCAGGCAAAAAAAATGCTAAAACACGTTTTTTCGGCCCAAAAAGTCGATTTGTACTGTGCTAGAAAAATTTCAATTTTCAGGCAAAAAAAATGCAAAAACACGTTTTTTTGGCCCAAAAAGTCGATTTGTACAGTGCTAGAAAAATTTCAATTTTCAGGCAAAAAAAATGCTAAAACACGTTTTTTTGGCCCAAAAAGTCGATTTGTACTGTGCTAGAAAAATTTCAATTTTCAGGCAAAAAAAATGCAAAAACACGTTTTTTTGGCCCAAAAAGTCGATTTGTACTGTGCTAAAAAAAATTCAATTTTCAGGCAAAAAAAATGCTAAAACACGTTTTTTTTGGCCCAAAAAGTCGATTTGTACTGTGCTAGAAAAATTTCAATTTTCAGGCAAAAAAAATGCTAAAACACGTTTTTTTGGCCCAAAAAGTCGATTTGTACTGTGCTAGAAAAATTTCAATTTTCAGGCAAAAAAAATGCAAAAACACGTTTTTTTGGCCCAAAAAGTCGATTTGTACAGTGCTAGAAAAATTTCAATTTTCAGGCAAAAAAAATGCAAAAACACGTTTTTTTGGCCCAAAAAGTCGATTTGTACTGTGCTAGAAAAATTTCAATTTTCAGGCAAAAAAAATGCAAAAACACGTTTTTTTGGCCCAAAAAGTCGATTTGTACAGTGCTAGAAAAATTTCAATTTTCAGGCAAAAAAAAAGCTAAAACACATTTTTTTGGCCCAAAAAGTCGATTTGTACTGTGCTAGAAAAATTTCAATTTTCAGGCAAAAAAAATGCAAAAACACGTTTTTTTGGCCCAAAAAGTCGATTTGTACAGTGCTAGAAAAATTTCAATTTTCAGGCAAAAAAAATGCAAAAACACGTTTTTTTGGCCCAAAAAGTCGATTTGTACAGTGCTAGAAAAATTTCAATTTTCAGGCAAAAAAAATGCAAAAACACGTTTTTTTGGCCCAAAAAGTCGATTTGTACTGTGCTAGAAAAATTTCAATTTTCAGGCAAAAAAAATGCAAAAACACGTTTTTTTGGCCCAAAAAGTCGATTTGTACTGTGCTAAAAAAAATTCAATTTTCAGGCAAAAAAAATGCTAAAACACGTTTTTTTGGCCCAAAAATTCGATTTGTACTGTGCTAGAAAAATTTCAATTTTCAGGCAAAAAAAATGCAAAAACACGTTTTTTTGGCCCAAAAAGTCGATTTGTACTGTGCTAGAAAAATTTCAATTTTCAGGCAAAAAAAATGCTAAAACACGTTTTTTTGGCCCAAAAAGTCGATTTGTACTGTGCTAGAAAAATTTCAATTTTCAGGCAAAAAAAATGCAAAAACACGTTTTTTTGGCCCAAAAAGTCGATTTGTACTGTGCTAAAAAAAATTCAATTTTCAGGCAAAAAAAATGCTAAAGCACGTTTTTTTGGCCCAAAAAGTCGATTTGTACTGTGCTAGAAAAATTTCAATTTTCAGGCAAAAAAAATGCTAAAACACGTTTTTTTGGCCCAAAAAGTCGATTTGTACTGTGCTAGAAAAATTTCAATTTTCAGGCAAAAAAAATGCAAAAACACGTTTTTTTGGCCCAAAAAGTCGATTTGTACTGTGCTAGAAAAATTTCAATTTTCAGGCAAAAAAAATGCAAAAACACGTTTTTTTGGCCCAAAAAGTCGATTTGTACTGTGCTAGAAAAATTTCAATTTTCAGGCAAAAAAAATGATAAAAACGTTTTTTTGGCCCAAAAAGTCGATTTGTACTGTGCTAAAAAAAATTCAATTTTCAGGCAAAAAAAATGCTAAAACACGTTTTTTTGGCCCAAAAAGTCGATTTGTACTGTGCTAGAAAAATTTCAATTTTCAGGCAAAAAAAATGCAAAAACACGTTTTTTTGGCCCAAAAAGTCGATTTGTACAGTGCTAGAAAAATTTCAATTTTCAGGCAAAAAAAATGCAAAAACACGTTTTTTTGGCCCAAAAAGTCGATTTGTACTGTGCTAAAAAAAATTCAATTTTCAGGCAAAAAAAATGCTAAAACACGTTTTTTTGGCCCAAAAAGTCGATTTGTACTGTGCTAGAAAAATTTCAATTTTCAGGCAAAAAAAATGCAAAAACACGTTTTTTTGGCCCCAAAAGTCGATTTGTACTGTGCTAGAAAAATTTCAATTTTCAGGCAAAAAAAATGCAAAAACACGTTTTTTTGGCCCAAAAAGTCGATTTGTACTGTGCTAGAAAAATTTCAATTTTCAGGCAAAAAAAATGCTAAAACACGTTTTTTTGGCCCAAAAAGTCGATTTGTACTGTGCTAAAAAAAATTCAATTTTCAGGCAAAAAAAATGCTAAAACACGTTTTTTTGGCCCAAAAAGTCGATTTGTACTGTGCTAGAAAAATTTCAATTTTCAGGCAAAAAAAATGCTAAAACACGTTTTTTTGGCCCAAAAAGTCGATTTGTACTGTGCTAGAAAAATTTCAATTTTCAGGCAAAAAAAATGCTAAAACACGTTTTTTTGGCCCAAAAAGTCGATTTGTACTGTGCTAGAAAAATTTCAATTTTCAGGCAAAAAAAATGCAAAAACACGTTTTTTTGGCCCAAAAAGTCGATTTGTACAGTGCTAGAAAAATTTCAATTTTCAGGCAAAAAAAATGCAAAAACACGTTTTTTTGGCCCAAAAAGTCGATTTGTACTGTGCTAGAAAAATTTCAATTTTCAGGCAAAAAAATGCAAAAACACGTTTTTTTGGCCCAAAAAGTCGATTTGTACAGTGCTAGAAAAATTTCAATTTTCAGGCAAAAAAAAAGCTAAAACACGTTTTTTTGGCCCAAAAAGTCGATTTGTACTGTGCTAGAAAAATTTCAATTTTCAGGCAAAAAAAATGCATAAACATGTTTTTTTGGCCCAAAAAGTCGATTTGTACAGTGCTAGAAAAATTTCAATTTTCAGGCAAAAAAAATGCAAAAACACGTTTTTTTGGCCCAAAAAGTCGATTTGTACAGTGCTAGAAAAATTTCAATTTTCAGGCAAAAAAAATGCAAAAACACGCTTTTTTGGCCCAAAAAGTCGATTTGTACTGTGCTAGAAAAATTTCAATTTTCAGGCAAAAAAAATGCAAAAACACGTTTTTTTGGCACAAAAAGTCGATTTGTACTGTGCTAAAAAAAATTCAATTTTCAGGCAAAAAAAATGCTAAAACACGTTTTTTTGGCCCAAAAAGTCGATTTGTACTGTGCTAGAAAAATTTCAATTTTCAGGCAAAAAAAATGCAAAAACACGTTTTTTTGGCCCAAAAAGTCGATTTGTACAGTGCTAGAAAAATTTCAATTTTCAGGCAAAAAAAATGCAAAAACACGTTTTTTTGGCCCAAAAAGTCGATTTGTACAGTGCTAGAAAAATTTCAATTTTCAGGCAAAAAAAATGCTAAAACACGTTTTTTTGGCCCAAAAAGTCGATTTGTACTGTGCTAGAAAAATTTCAATTTTCAGGCAAAAAAAATGCAAAAACACGTTTTTTTGGCCCAAAAAGTCGATTTGTACTGTGCTAAAAAAAATCAATTTTCAGGCAAAAAAAATGCTAAAACACGTTTTTTTGGCCCAAAAAGTCGATTTGTACTGTGCTAGAAAAATTTCAATTTTCAGGCAAAAAAAATGCTAAAACACGTTTTTTTGGCCCAAAAAGTCGATTTGTACTGTGCTAGAAAAATTTCAATTTTCAGGCAAAAAAAATGCAAAAACACGTTTTTTTGGCCCAAAAAGTCGATTTGTACTGTGCTAGAAAAATTTCAATTTTCAGGCAAAAAAAATGCAAAAACACGTTTTTTTGGCCCAAAAAGTCGATTTGTACTGTGCTAAAAAAAATTCAATTTTCAGGCAAAAAAAATGCTAAAACACGTTTTTTTGGCCCAAAAAGTCGATTTGTACTGTGCTAGAAAAATTTCAATTTTCAGGCAAAAAAAATGCTAAAACACGTTTTTTTGGCCCAAAAAGTCGATTTGTACTGTGCTAGAAAAATTTCAATTTTCAGGCAAAAAAAATGCAAAAACACGTTTTTTTGGCCCAAAAAGTCGATTTGTACTGTGCTAGAAAAATTTCAATTTTCAGGCAAAAAAAATGCAAAAACACGTTTTTTTGGCCCAAAAAGTCGATTTGTACTGTGCTAAAAAAAAATCAATTTTCAGGCAAAAAAAATGCTAAAACACGTTTTTTTGGCCCAAAAAGTCGATTTGTACTGTGCTAGAAAAATTTCAATTTTCCGGCAAAAAAAATGATAAAAACGTTTTTTTGGCCCAAAAAGTCGATTTGTACTGTGCTAAAAAAATTTCAATTTTCAGGCAAAAAAAATGCTAAAACACGTTTTTTTGGCCCAAAAAGTCGATTTGTACTGTGCTAGAAAAATTTCAATTTTCAGGCAAAAAAAATGCAAAAACACGTTTTTTTGGCCCAAAAAGTCGATTTGTACAGTGCTAGAAAAATTTCAATTTTCAGGCAAAAAAAATGCAAAAACACGTTTTTTTGGCCCAAAAAGTCGATTTGTACTGTGCTAAAAAAAAATCAATTTTCAGGCAAAAAAAATGCTAAAACACGTTTTTTTGGCCCAAAAAGTCGATTTGTACTGTGCTAGAAAAATTTCAATTTTCAGGCAAAAAAAATGCAAAAACACGTTTTTTTGGCCCCAAAAGTCGATTTGTACTGTGCTAGAAAAATTTCAATTTTCAGGCAAAAAAAATGCAAAAACACGTTTTTTTGGCCCAAAAAGTCGATTTGTACTGTGCTAGAAAAATTTCAATTTTCAGGCAAAAAAAATGCTAAAACACGTTTTTTTGGCCCAAAAAGTCGATTTGTACTGTGCTAAAAAAAATTCAATTTTCAGGCAAAAAAAATGCTAAAACACGTTTTTTTGGCCCAAAAAGTCGATTTGTACTGTGCTAGAAAAATTTCAATTTTCAGGCAAAAAAAATGCTAAAACACGTTTTTTTGGCCCAAAAAGTCGATTTGTACTGTGCTAGAAAAATTTCAATTTTCAGGCAAAAAAAATGCTAAAAGACGTTTTTTTGGCCCAAAAAGTCGATTTGTACTGTGCTAGAAAAATTTCAATTTTCAGGCAAAAAAAATGCAAAAACACGTTTTTTTGGCCCAAAAAGTCGATTTGTACAGTGCTAGAAAAATTTCAATTTTCAGGCAAAAAAAATGCAAAAACACGTTTTTTTGGCCCAAAAAGTCGATTTGTACTGTGCTAGAAAAATTTCAATTTTCAGGCAAAAAAAATGCAAAAACACGTTTTTTTGGCCCAAAAAGTCGATTTGTACAGTGCTAGAAAAATTTCAATTTTCAGGCAAAAAAAATGCTAAAACACGTTTTTTTGGCCCAAAAAGTCGATTTGTACTGTGCTAGAAAAATTTCAATTTTCAGGCAAAAAAAATGCAAAAACACGTTTTTTTGGCCCAAAAAGTCGATTTGTACAGTGCTAGAAAAATTTCAATTTTCAGGCAAAAAAAATGCAAAAACACGTTTTTTTGGCCCAAAAAGTCGATTTGTACAGTGCTAGAAAAATTTCAATTTTCAGGCAAAAAAAATGCAAAAACACGTTTTTTTGGCCCAAAAAGTCGATTTGTACTGTGCTAGAAAAATTTCAATTTTCAGGCAAAAAAAATGCAAAAACACGTTTTTTTGGCCCAAAAAGTCGATTTGTACTGTGCTAAAAAAATTTCAATTTTCAGGCAAAAAAAATGCTAAAACACATTTTTTTGGCCCAAAAAGTCGATTTGTACTGTGCTAGAAAAATTTCAATTTTCAGGCAAAAAAAATGCAAAAACACGTTTTTTTGGCCCAAAAAGTCGATTTGTACAGTGCTAGAAAAATTTCAATTTTCAGGCAAAAAAAATGCAAAAACACGTTTTTTTGGCCCAAAAAGTCGATTTGTACTGTGCTAAAAAAAATTCAATTTTCAGGCAAAAAAAATGCTAAAACACGTTTTTTTGGCCCAAAAAGTCGATTTGTACTGTGCTAGAAAAATTTCAATTTTCAGGCAAAAAAAATGCAAAAACACGTTTTTTTGGCCCCAAAAGTCGATTTGTACTGTGCTAGAAAAATTTCAATTTTCAGGCAAAAAAAATGCAAAAACACGTTTTTTTGGCCCAAAAAGTCGATTTGTACTGTGCTAGAAAAATTTCAATTTTCAGGCAAAAAAAATGCAAAAACACGTTTTTTTGGCCCAAAAAGTCGATTTGTACTGTGCTAGAAAAAATTCAATTTTCAGGCAAAAAAAATGCAAAAACACGTTTTTTTGGCCCAAAAAGTCGATTTGTACTGTGCTAGAAAAATTTCAATTTTCAGGCAAAAAAAATGCAAAAACATGTTTTTTTGGCCCAAAAAGTCGATTTGTACTGTGCTAGAAAAATTTCAATTTTCAGGCAAAAAAAATGCAAAAACACGTTTTTTTGGCCCAAAAAGTCGATTTGTACTGTGCTAGAAAAAAATCAATTTTCAGGCAAAAAAAATGCAAAAACACGTTTTTTTGGCCCAAAAAGTCGATTTGTACAGTGCTAGAAAAATTTCAATTTTCAGGCAAAAAAAATGCAAAAACACGTTTTTTTGGCCCAAAAAGTCGATTTGTACTGTGCTAAAAAAAATTCAATTTTCAGGCAAAAAAAATGCTAAAACACGTTTTTTTGGCCCAAAAAGTCGATTTGTACTGTGCTAGAAAAATTTCAATTTTCAGGCAAAAAAAATGCTAAAACACGTTTTTTTGGCCCAAAAAGTCGATTTGTACTGTGCTAGAAAAATTTCAATTTTCAGGCAAAAAAAATGCAAAAACACGTTTTTTTGGCCCAAAAAGTCGATTTGTACAGTGCTAGAAAAATTTCAATTTTCAGGCAAAAAAAATGCAAAAACACGTTTTTTTGGCCCAAAAAGTCGATTTGTACAGTGCTAGAAAAATTTCAATTTTCAGGCAAAAAAAATGCAAAAACACGTTTTTTTGGCCCAAAAAGTCGATTTGTACAGTGCTAGAAAAATTTCAATTTTCAGGCAAAAAAAATGCAAAAACACGTTTTTTTGGCCCAAAAAGTCGATTTGTACAGTGCTAGAAAAATTTCAATTTTCAGGCAAAAAAAATGCAAAAACACGTTTTTTTGGCCCAAAAAGTCGATTTGTACTGTGCTAGAAAAAATTCAATTTTCAGGCAAAAAAAATGCTAAAACACGTTTTTTTGGCCCAAAAAGTCGATTTGTACTGTGCTAGAAAAATTTCAATTTTCAGGCAAAAAAAATGCTAAAACACGTTTTTTTGGCCCAAGAAGTCGATTTGTACTGTGCTAGAAAAATTTCAATTTTCAGGCAAAAAAAATGCAAAAACACGTTTTTTTGGCCCAAAAAGTCGATTTGTACTGTGCTAGAAAAATTTCAATTTTCAGGCAAAAAAAATGCAAAAACACGTTTTTTTGGCCCAAAAAGTCGATTTGTACAGTGCTAGAAAAATTTCAATTTTCAGGCAAAAAAAATGCAAAAACACGTTTTTTTGGCCCAAAAAGTCGATTTGTACTGTGCTAAAAAAAATTCAATTTTCAGGCAAAAAAAATGCTAAAACACGTTTTTTTGGCCCAAAAAGTCGATTTGTACTGTGCTAGAAAAATTTCAATTTTCAGGCAAAAAAAATGCTAAAACACGTTTTTTTGGCCCAAAAAGTCGATTTGTACAGTGCTAGAAAAATTTCAATTTTCAGGCAAAAAAAATGCAAAAACACGTTTTTTTGGCCCAAAAAGTCGATTTGTACAGTGCTAGAAAAATTTCAATTTTCAGGCAAAAAAAATGCAAAAACACGTTTTTTTGGCCCAAAAAGTCGATTTGTACTGTGCTAAAAAAAATTCAATTTTCAGGCAAAAAAAATGCTAAAACACGTTTTTTTGGCCCAAAAAGTCGATTTGTACTGTGCTAGAAAAATTTCAATTTTCAGGCAAAAAAAATGCTAAAACACGTTTTTTTGGCCCAAAAAGTCGATTTGTACTGTGCTAGAAAAATTTCAATTTTCAGGCAAAAAAAATGCTAAAACACGTTTTTTTGGCCCAAAAAGTCGATTTGTACTGTGCTAGAAAAATTTCAATTTTCAGGCAAAAAAAATGAAAAAACACGTTTTTTTGGCCCAAAAAGTCGATTTGTACTGTGCTAGAAAAATTTCAATTTTCAGGCAAAAAAAATGCAAAAACACGTTTTTTTGGCCCAAAAAGTCGATTTGTACAGTGCTAGAAAAATTTCAATTTTCAGGCAAAAAAAATGCAAAAACACGTTTTTTTGGCCCAAAAAGTCGATTTGTACTGTGCTAAAAAAAATTCAATTTTCAGGCAAAAAAAATGCTAAAACACGTTTTTTTGGCCCAAAAAGTCGATTTGTACTGTGCTAGAAAAATTTCAATTTTCAGGCAAAAAAAATGCTAAAACACGTTTTTTTGGCCCAAAAAGTCGATTTGTACAGTGCTAGAAAAATTTCAATTTTCAGGCAAAAAAAATGCAAAAACACGTTTTTTTGGCCCAAAAAGTCGATTTGTACAGTGCTAGAAAAATTTCAATTTTCAGGCAAAAAAAATGCAAAAACACGTTTTTTTGGCCCAAAAAGTCGATTTGTACTGTGCTAAAAAAAATTCAATTTTCAGGCAAAAAAAATGCTAAAACACGTTTTTTTGGCCCAAAAAGTCGATTTGTACTGTGCTAGAAAAATTTCAATTTTCAGGCAAAAAAAATGCTAAAACACGTTTTTTTGGCCCAAAAAGTCGATTTGTACTGTGCTAGAAAAATTTCAATTTTCAGGCAAAAAAAATGCAAAAACACGTTTTTTTGGCCCAAAAAGTCGATTTGTACTGTGCTAGAAAAATTTCAATTTTCAGGCAAAAAAAATGCAAAAACACGTTTTTTTGGCCCAAAAAGTCGATTTGTACAGTGCTAGAAAAAATTCAATTTTCAGGCAAAAAAAATGCTAAAACACGTTTTTTTGGCCCAAAAAGTCGATTTGTACTGTGCTAGAAAAATTTCAATTTTCAGGCAAAAAAAATGCTAAAACACGTTTTTTTGGCCCCAAAAGTCGATTTGTACTGTGCTAGAAAAATTTCAATTTTCAGGCAAAAAAAATGCAAAAACACGTTTTTTTGGCCCAAAAAGTCGATTTGTACTGTGCTAGAAAAATTTCAATTTTCAGGCAAAAAAAATGCAAAAACACGTTTTTTTGGCCCAAAAAGTCGATTTGTACAGTGCTAGAAAAATTTCAATTTTCAGGCAAAAAAAATGCTAAAACACGTTTTTTTGGCCCAAAAAGTCGATTTGTACTGTGCTAGAAAAATTTCAATTTTCAGGCAAAAAAAATGCAAAAACACGTTTTTTTGGCCCAAAAAGTCGATTTGTACTGTGCTAGAAAAATTTCAATTTTCAGGCAAAAAAAATGCAAAAACACGTTTTTTTGGCCCAAAAAGTCGATTTGTACTGTGCTAGAAAAATTTCAATTTTCAGGCAAAAAAAATGCAAAAACACGTTTTTTTGGCCCAAAAAGTCGATTTGTACTGTGCTAGAAAAATTTCAATTTTCAGGCAAAAAAAATGCAAAAACACGTTTTTTTGGCCCAAAAAGTCGATTTGTACAGTGCTA
>JAWZYT010007465.1:0-10000 GCA_034508575.1 Petrolisthes manimaculis | reverse complement strand
ATAATATATTCTACCGCTATATAAAAGTACCGGAAGTCGTTCAATTCGTCCTCAAAAGATCGTCCTCTCAATTGACTGGTACGTACAGTTGGGGAACAAAGTATCTGTACACCGTTGACGACTTCTGGTAACAATGTCAGTGATAAACACGTTAGGAATAGTTAACATTTATTCATTACTACAAAAGGATAACTTATATTGGGTGACGTCGACCACCAACCACATACAGTGAAATAAATTATCCTTCAATTCATAAATACTTTCTCTCATTGACGTGTTTACTTTAGGGGATGTTGTTGCCAGAAGCCACCAACAGTGTTCAGATTCATTGTTCCCCAACTGTACATTGGAGCGCCTTGATTCCTCTAAAGTCAGCCACGAAACAGGACCAGATTAGAAAAAAAATAATTAAAAAGAAATGATAGCCTGTTGCTTGGAATAGTTTGGATGAATCAGAGGCTCCAGATTTATCAACACCGTACCGTCCCTTTAATTAACAACCAACATTATCAACATCAACAAAAAAATCAGTCCACCCAAAACGTACAACACATACATGTATAACAAACTAGTAATCCACACATACACACAAACACATATACACATACACATACACACATCGGAAAAAAAATCCATATTCATCACATACATAAAAATTTACAGTATGAGTGAATCAACATATAAACACACGATTTAAATATGTAAAACACACACACACACACACACACACACAATCACGTATACACACACACACACACACACACACACACACACACACACACACACACATCAGTAAACAACCTACGCCACATACAAGGTAAACATCCACGTCAGAAAAACACACACACAAACATTACCGTACATATCTGCAAAATTATATTCGCATTCATTTGCATAATTCTACGCCGACTCATACAGGCTAATTTATTCATAGTTTGCTTTGTATGTATGTATGTATGTATGTATGTATGTATAAATACAGAGAACGGCCCCATACAGACATGCAACATTTATTACATATTTCCGTCACGCAAATAATAAATAATGCATGACTTAATTTACTGCCGAAAGAATAAAAATAAAGGGATGCTTGTGTGATTATTATATGGGGAGAAAAACAGATGGAGTGAGTATCAAGATAGAAAATGTGTGTGTGTGTGTGTGTGTGTGTGTGTGTGTGTGTGTGTGTGTGTGTGTGTGTGTGTGTGTGTGTGTGTAAATATTGTCTAAAAAAAGTGTGTTAGTGTATAAAATTTGTCTGGTCTGTAAGAATTGTGTCTGTGTATGTATGTATGTGTGTGTGTGTCTGAAAAAATGGTCTGTGTAAATAGTGTGTGTATGTATGATACTAAAATACAAGTAGTTAGAAAGAAAAATGTAAATAATATAGATATAGCCTAGGCATTCTGAAATCGTAACTCGCAAAATGTAGTAGCATGAATGATTAATGTATACACTATATAATAATAATAATAATAATAATAATAATAATAATAATAATAATAATAATAATAATAATAATAATAATAATAATAATAATAATAATAATAATAATAATAATAATAATAATAATAATAATAATAATAATAATAATAATAATAATAATAGTAATAATAATAATAGTAATAATAATAATAATAGTAATAATATATCCACCGATATAATTTATGACTCCATGAATTATTTGCCTATAATGTTAGTGGACTATGTTATGTGGTACGGGTGAAATATTATAGTCTTCAATGAGTCTCCTGTACAATTAACTGTTTATCTTCGTGTACAATTTAGTGCCGAGTTGTGTTCTGTTTAGTTTTTTTTGGTGGGTAATACATAAAAAAATAATCACACACACACACACACACACGTTTCAAAGCCAAAGTCATATACACATAACGTAGATATGTACTGTACTGTACTGTATACTCTCACTGTAAGTAGCTTAATTTGTGTTCAGATCTACTGTTACGTGGTGACGACTGATGATGCCAAAGCCAGAAACACGATTCGAACACCTTCCAAATAGGAATAATAAAGTATATGTATTCATCCGGGAACGGAGTGAAAAAATACAGCTCAAAAATACGGGTTCGGAGGTGATGAGTCAGGGTGTCAAGTTGGGTCGAAGCCAGAGTCTGATGCAGGGACTAGGACGAGGCCTACGTCAGCAATATGGCGGCGTCGAAGCATGAAACACGCGGGAAATATCGCGATTTTCCTGCCATGACGCACTATTTTTCCAACCACACATTTTTCCTACTCTCCCCCTTTCATATTCTCCCCTTGACTCCCTCCCTCCCTCCCTCGCGGTCTCCTTCTCTCAGCGTGTCTTTCTTTCCACTTTCTCTCTTTAGGAATGCATTTTTCACTCCTTCTTACTCATTCATCTATTTTCCTTGACACGAGCGTTCCTTTCCTTGCTTCACCCAGGCAGACAGACCCTTTTCTCCACCACAAAACATTTCTCTCTTCCTTCCTTCTTCACGGACCCTTTTTACGTCACATTAATAATTTTTATCCAGTGGCGGAGTTGAGATGAGATGAGATGAGAAGCTTGACAAGGGTCAGCAAGAATACACCAATAACATAACAAACAAACGACAGGAAAAAGTTGGCAAAACATGACTTCTTGATGAGGATTATTATCATTATCATTATTAGTTATAGTGATCAATACAATAATAATGATGGTAATAAAGATGATAATGAATCAAGTCATGGCCATTCTATAACACCCCCCCACCCCAAAATATATATATATATATAATAAATTATATACTGTATACATGCACACACACACACTCACCTTTTCTTCTCTATAGCACATCACCCCACAATATATTACCATTTATATTTTCTTTTTTTTCTCGTTTTTTAACCCTCGTCCCATTCTGTATTTTCCTGAACCCGACCACACTATTGCTTTCAGTCCAGTTAAGCCCATTCCCTTGCCTGTAATCCTATCCTCTCCCGGCTGTAATGCTATTTGACCCTCCCCCCTCCCCCCTGTAACGCCATGGGGTGGGGGGTGGGGGTGTGTGGGGGGCTACAGTCAGGTATTGGGTTAAGGGATAGAGAGGATCAACCCCGGCTCTAATATTTACTAGGTATGGCAATCCACTATTTGTATTGATCTATTTATTTGTTTACTTGTATTTTTATATATTTGTTTATTACTTTTCCTTGCACCTCTCTTGCCCTCTTTCTCCCTTTGTTTATCGATTTATTTATCTCAATCTATCTATCTATATACCTTCCTATCTATCTATCTAT
This sequence comes from Petrolisthes manimaculis, assembly GCA_034508575.1. Classification (NCBI taxonomy): domain Eukaryota; kingdom Metazoa; phylum Arthropoda; class Malacostraca; order Decapoda; family Porcellanidae; genus Petrolisthes; species Petrolisthes manimaculis. The sequence goes on along the minus strand of JAWZYT010007465.1, from coordinate 6,730 downwards.
ATCTACCTATCTACCACCCTACCTACCTCTCTATCTAGCTATCAATCTGTCTATCTATCTATCTATCTATCTCTATCTATCATTCACTGTGACCTCTTCCTACCAGCCTACCTACCTCTCTATCTAGCTATCAATCTGTCTATCTATCTATCTATCTCTCTACCTTTCTCTATCTATCATTCACTGTGACCTCTTCCTCCCTATCAGTTGGCATCCACAGGCACCGACAGCTGTAGGTTTGGTGGCCCTGCATGACATTCAATTCTTTACGGTTCACCTGACCCCCTTCCCCCCCCCATCTGGTCTGTCTTCATGCGCCCCCTCCCCCACCTGGTCTATCTTCATACGCCCCCTCCACCTCCTCCCACCTATATCCAACTTCCCTTAGCCTGTCCTCCTATTCTTCTGCTACTATCCCCTTCCAAACCTTTCTTATCCTACTCCTTTCCTAGTATCCCTTCCTAAACCTCCCTTATCCTCTCCTCCTCTTCTCTTACTATTCCCTCTCCACCTTCCCTTATCCTCTTCTCCTCCTTTCCTACTATCCCCTCCTAACCTCCCTAATCCTCTCCTAGTCCACCTCCTCCTCCTCCTATTCCTCCTTCTCTCCTACTATCCCCTCCCTCTCCTCACTTCCTCCTAACCTCACTCACCCTTTTACAATTTCCCCTCATTTCTCCTTACCCTTTATTGCCTCTTCCCTATCTCCTTATCTCCAATGGTTATCTTGTTTTTCCTTTTTCCCTCATTATCTGTCTTAACTTTGTATCATCACTTTTTTTCTATCCTTCTTTCCTCATTCTTTCCCTCCAATCCCCCTATTTACCTCACTTCTCCCCCCTCCCCTCTGAGCACACACACACACACACACACACACACACACACACACACACACACACACACACACACACTTACCTACAATTTCCAATCTACCTGTACTACCAGTAAAGTTATGCCATCACTTATTCACCTTCCCATCTCCAGACCAGACTATACAACTATATACCCAACACAAGCCAAGCCAAGCCAAGCCTCCATAACACACCCTGCATTATAGAGGTGGAAGAGCTGAGACCCGAGGAAAACAGCAGCATTATATCAGCCAAGCGAGGGAAAGAAATGTGTAGCCTTGTCCCGAGTGAATAAACAATGTGTGAAGGCTACATAAGGGTCAGGATGGCGGGGCTATACTACTACGTTTTTCACCAAGATTAAAACATAATACTTATGGGAACCCTGAAAAACATGTGGATGCACTCAACATTTGTTTGTCCACGACTGCACCGTCTCATTGAAAGTGATACAGACTACATGATCTTTTTAATTACACTTGTCCCATTAACGTGGAAATGTTACTAACTTATCTGTCGAGTATTCACCAAAATTTTGGGCAACATTCAGTTACCAAACTCAATAAAGAATTTTGGAAACAGATCTATTGTAAAGTAACATAAGGCAATATATAGTGAGTGGGGGCTGAAAAAACGTAATTGCTTCAAACAATATATATATGCCCCTAAAAATGGAATTTCAGGATTTCATACGAGTTCGTTCTAGGTAATAGAAACAATGTAGGATAACATTTTGTGCTGACCTATAAACCTCACCTCAGCTACGGAATCTCCATGTTATTCAATATAGAAAAATTATAGAAGGAAATCCTTACACCGCGCTGGGTTACTAATATATGCATAGCGGTATATTAGATTACTATACCGAACATGAAATTTTCCTTCATAATAAAAATATTCAGAAGAAATAAATAAAATTATAGACTTTAATTTGCTTTGGCTTGCTCCGCTTCGCCATGCTAATGTAAAAATGATACTATGGTATATAATAATGGGTGTGCTCTGGTGGTACAAAAATGTACTTGTAGCATTTGAGGGAGGAATTTAATAATTATCTCAGGACATCTCCAGTCAATATAAAACACATTTATATATACAAAACTTTAAGTCAAGTGTATTTTCATCAAACATAATTCGAGTAAGTATATATATATTTCAGATACATTCAGGTCTATTTGGAAGGCTAGATATTCCCCTCACACCGACTCCAATCCCCCGTGTCATTCCCTATCAACGTGTTAATTATCAGCGTAGCACTAATTCAGCCCAGCCTTCTATATAACACTGCTAGCTACCTGGCCTACCAACCATCCCCTCCTCACCCACACACACCCTGCTACCCCATCCCAGTGACAGTCAAATTATGTCGTAAAAAAGAAAACTCAATTAGCCACTCGTAATTCTCACTCACCACCAACACCATCACCATCACCATTATCACAACCACCACCATCACCACCACCATCACCACCACCATTATCACAACAACCACCACCACCATTATCACAACAACAACACCACCACCACCACCACCACCACCAACACCACCACCATTATCACCATTCCCCCATCTTAAATAACTGTCTATGTTTCAATCGCCACTACCACACTACCACCATCACAGTCATGAACTTTCTATCTACCTTTTCTCTAACAATTCACCTCACCACCATCATCATCACCACTACTACCACCACTATTATCTATCTCCAAACAATTAGTACCTTCATCATCTATTCTATACCATTCCCTGCTGCTAACTATTATACCATTGATTCTTAAAAACATCACCATTTAGTTGTATTACCATCACTATTCTACTAGCAACAACAACAACATCATCCTAATTATTCTTTCACTTGTTTGTCATCACCACAACTTTATAATACATATACAGTATACTATCATACTCACAAACAACCACTGTCACCACCATCACTACAGCCACCTGCATCATGACCACTCATCACCACACCCAGAACAACCACTATCCCACCAAACATCACCCCAACACCAACACCAACACCACTAACACCACCACTCAAATCACCATCACCACTTCCAACACCATCACCAATACAACTGCCATCTCCGCCACTTCCATCAACACCATCACCACCACCACTCCCAACAACACCATCACCACCACCACTCCCAACAACACCATCCAACACCCACAACAAACAACACTCCAGACAACAGAAAACGAAAGAAATCAAGGTGTGAGTGAAGGGACGGGAGGGGAGAGGGTAGGGGATGAGAGGGGGACCGGACTGGGAGGAGAGACTTTAATAAACAATGCATAATCCTGAACGCAATCCAACAAACTGTACCACTCGTAAATACGGCATCCAAATCCCGCCATCCTCGCTCACCCTAATCCTCACTGGCGTTTACCCCTCGCTCACCGCTGAATACTGAATGGATGGAGGCACAAGAGGAGGAAGAGGGATAGAGGTTGAGGAGGAGGGATGGAGGCACAGAAGGTGGAGGAGGGATGGAGGTTGAAAAGGGATGAAGGTAGAGAGAGAAGGGATGGAGGTAGAAAAGAAGGGATGGAGGTAGAGAAAAGGGGATAGAGGTAAGGCCGGAGGGATTGAGATAAGGACAAAAGGATGGAGGTAAGAAAGAAGGATGGTGATTGAGAAGGAGGGATGGAGGTAGAAAAGAAGGGAAAGAGGTGGAGGAACGGATTAAGAGCAAAAGAGGTGGTGGTGGTGGTAGAGGAAGGACTGAAGATAATATTAAGGAATGGAGATGGATGAATGGATGGATGGACAATGGGAAATGAAAGGTAACTGGAAAGTGTTTGTTTAAAGTTGAGGGGAAAACACTGGAAGCAGGAGGGTGTGTGTTCGGCGAGTGTTTGGTTCCCTGACAGTGTGTTTGGATATTGGTTGATGCTGGAAAAGACTAGTTTATTATTCTTCATTTGAGGAGCCACTGAGTGAGTGAGTGATTGAGTGTTGGTGAGTAGTACGGCATTATATTTAGTGGTGGGTTGGAGAAGGGCGAACAAACTAAAGGCAAGTAGAGCAATTAATTAAAAAGTTTATGTGATATGCACGGGAATAAAACAGCTGCTAGGATCGGTTACACAAGTTAGAGGAGACTCGTATCACTGGACCTCAAAACCGCACAGTAAGTCTAGCGGATAGCGGAAATTGCAGGTCCAGGTGCACGTATAAGACCTCATAAGAGAAGCTAACGTTAATTCAATACAATTAGCTAATTGAGGGTCTAAGAAAAACAAGAGAGGAGAGTCCAGGACAAGTAAGCATGATAGTGCTTACCAAGGAAAAGAAGGACCGTAGAGTGAGTGTGACTGGTATATATGTGTTGGAATGGCTGTAGTATATACGTATGTGTTGGAGTGACTGTAGTATGTTTTGGAGTGGATGTAGTAAGTGAGGCTGGAGTGCTGTAGTTGTGTGGGCGTGTTATGGGTATGTGTGGGTGTGTCAATGGCAAATGGTGCCTGGCTACTGCAGTAACGAGGGCGTGGCTGCTGCGGTAGTGTGGGCGTGGCTGTGGCGAGTGTGGCCTAGTTGTTGCAGTAGTGAGGCGAGATAGGCCGGGCGGAACAGGGCGGGACTAACAATGGATGGGCGGGGCTGGGCGGGGTGGGGCGAGGCTGAGAGGGGCGGGGCGGGGAGGGGGTTATACTGTGGTGGGGGAGGACTAGCGAAATATGTGAGGTGAAGAGAAGACTGGGTTAAAAAAAGGTGATGGGACTATATGCAAAGGATCAGTATTGTGTCAGTTCAATGGGCAAGGTCACACCTGAAGACGAGGTGAAGGACCCTGTGATGTAGTCAGAAAATTAAGATGTTAACGAGTCCTTCAAATATTGCCACGAAACACCACCTATATGGAAGGAGCTTGTTTCGTGGCATGATTAGGAGGAATCAGAAGTCTCCAATTATCATACACGAGCACAGGGTCCTTAATTTGAGACAAGGAAGGTGAGGCCAGGACAAGGCAGGACATTATAGGACAGGACAAGACAGGACATTAGTGACAAGCAGAGAGATAAAGACAAGACAGGGATCATGAACGGCGGTAAGGACAGACAGCAGGACTTTGACAGAAATATAATTTATACAGGGAAGGGACGGAAAGAGACAGACCATAATTATAGAGACATGGCAGTATATAAGTACAGGAGCCGGGTCAAGTTGAGGTCAAGAGTGGGATGAGATGGAGTGGTGGGTGAGGTGGAGGGAAGGGGAAACAACACCACTATATAGGTCATGGTCGAGCTGGGTGGATTCTGGGACTGGACACACTAGAAAATGACTTTGAGTGAAGGGCTTTGATGCTGTCAGTAATCGTAGGTACAGCTGGCTCCAAAATGAATTACACAAAATATTCTTAACTATACTGGCCCCCAGACCAGTACCTCGAACGCCACTGGTCTGTTGCAGTTTGCAGATCATAATCCCCTCACCAAAACTCACACACTCTCAACTCACTCTCACACTCACACAGAACACACTCACACACACTCCACAACACTCAACACTCAAACAACTCATCTCTCTCACTCTCTCACTCCCCTCCATAAATCTTCTTATTTGCATTAGTGAGTTGCCAAAAATTATACTATACATCCATACCATACCTACTTATGTTATGATTACATGTGACCATTTAATTCAACTAAATAAAAAATATTAAAAAAATTATAACTGAACTCCACAATATCAAAGTTTCATTTCGATGACTCTGGATGCCTAATCTTGAACAACAATTTATAGTGCATAAATATATTTTGTAAAAGTGAGTTTTATCACCAACAATTTAATATTTTCCTGAACACACACACACACACACACACACACACACACACACACACACACACACACACACACACACACACACACACACACACACACACACACACACACACACACACACACACAAACACAAATACAAACACACACACACACACACACACACACACACACACACACACACACACACAAATACGGTAAACAAAGTAACCGAGTAGGCTAAGATTACAATTATTCCCCTCCATTAAATTTATAACAAAATAGGAAAACGAATAATAAATACCTGTACTATTTCCCATGACCACCATACCCATTAATAATAATAATAATAATAATAATAATAATAATAATAATAATAATAATAATAATAATAGCAATAATAATAAGTAATAATATAATAATAATAATAGCAATAATAATAATAGTAAGAATAATACCAATAACAATAATAACAATAATATCAATAGCAATAACTATAATAACAATAATATTAATAGCAATAACTATAATAATGATAAAAAAAAAAATCATTAATAATATTGAGTGAATAATAATACGAAGGCACACGTCATAACAGCAGCTGCACACATAAGCCCTCAACACAACACAACACAACAGGAAAATGAAGGAAAAGACTAAAATAAAAATAATAAGTCATACATACTCACGGGAATTGTGAAACTAAGAGTCGCATCCAAACCGTACCTGTGGAGGGGAGTGTTTGTGCACGTGTATGTGTGTGTGTTTTTTCGTCTGTGCGTGTTTGTGTTGGAGGGGGGTGGGGCATGCTTCTGTATGTGTGTGTTTGTGTATGTGTGTGAGTACGTGTGTGTGTGTGTGTATGTGTGTGTGTGTGTGTGTGTGTGTGTGTGTGTGTACGTGTGTGTGTGTGAGTGTGTGTAGTGTGTGTGTGTGTGTGTGTGTGTGTGTATGTGTGTGTGTGTGTGTGTGTGTGTGTGCGTGTATGAGGTGGTTTGTGAGGGATAGAGCGCAAGCATATCTCACCTGTGTTATTCTCTTGGTAAGCTTGAAAAAAAGAAGAAAAGAGAGGTTCCAATTCTAAGCTTTAGACAAAATTCACAT
>JAWZYT010007464.1:0-14054 GCA_034508575.1 Petrolisthes manimaculis | reverse complement strand
ACTTAAGTGGGGAAGTTTGTGTTGGTAAATCTGTAGCAACTGAAATCCTCCAAACTATTCCAAGCAACAGGACATCCATTACTTTTGCTCTTCATGGTCCTGTTTTCTGGTATACTATGGAGTGAATCAAGGCACTCCAATGTACCACAAGTATACTCTCTACTAATAACGAATACTGAGTGTTATTGAAGTCTGGAACGTTTGTGTAAAGTTTTATGGAACTCTTTTTTTTTAAACGTTTTCTGTTAAAAAATGGAACTTTTATATTAATTTGGTCGATTGTTAGGTAATTTTAAGAAACAAATTTACTTGTATCATTATTCTTATATTTTTATTATTATTATTATTTTTATTATTATTTTCGTGATTCCTGGAACAGATAAATTTCTCTCACTATTCCAACAGGGCTGGCTGGAACTTTGACTCGATTTTTTTCTGAAGGACTGGAACCCATACTTAGGCATACAATTTTGGGCAGACAATATTCCACTTCAAGTTGACTCATAAAAAACTGGACTTTTTCTCCCATCACTGACGTTTATAAAGTCTTTGGTAAGGTCTGGAAAATTTATATAGCTTTAGGTCTGGAAAATGTATATAGCTTTAGGTCTGGAAAATTTATATAGCTTTAGGGTCTGAAATTTATATAGCTTTAGGTCTGGAAAATTTGTATAGCTTTAGGTCTGGAAAATTTATATAGCTTTAGGTCTGGAACATTTATATAGCATTAGGTCTGGAAAATTTGTATAACTTTAGGTCTGGAAAAAATTTATCCCTTAAAACTCTGGAACGTTATTTTACTTAAGGTTATTTCTTTCATGAATGCATTTTTTTCTCAGGACTGGATCATTATATTGAGCCTAATTGTTTGATTCTGGAACATTAACTTTTTCATTAAGGGTTTTCAGTCCTGGAACGCTCAGTTAGGCTTTAGTTAGTAACCTTTGGGACTGGAACACTTCTCTCTTTTATTAAGTTTTTTTTTTTATTAATTCCTGGAACGTTTTATTATCAAGGCTTATTTATTCTTTGGGACTGGAACACTTCTCTTTTATTAAGTTTTTTTTTTTATTAATTCCTGGAACGTTTTATTATTAGGCTTATTTATTCTTTGGGACTGGAACACTCTTCTTTTATTAAGTATTTTTTTCTATTCATTCCTGGAACGTTTTATTATTAAGGCATATTCATTGGGACTGGAACATTATTTTTTTTCATTAAGATCATTCTCGTCAGTCCTGGAACGGTTATTAAGGTTCACTCTTGTCGCTGGAACGTTTAGTCCAGCTTAACTCGTGACGCCTGGAAGTTGAGATAGAGTGCAGAGCAAGAAATGAAAGAGAGAGAGAGAGAGAGAGAGAGAGAGAGAGAGAGGAGAGAGAGAGAGAAGATAGTGGAAAGAAGGCAAGTGTCTGTAGATAAAGTGAAAGATAATGCAGAGGTTTACTGAGAGAGAGAGAGAGAGAGAGAGAGGAGAGAGAGAGAGAGAGAGAGAGAGAGAGAGAGAGAGCGAGGCGTTGAATGAGAAACGAAAGGGAGAGAGTATAATAGGAAGCAATATTGGGCAGGGAGAAGGGAGGGGAAGGATGAATGAACTACTAGTGAATGAAGAGAAACAACGTGAATAGAAGAAAACAGTAAACGATGATAGGTAGATAGAAAGAAAGGGGAATAAAGTGCTTACATGGAGGCACTGATAGAATGAGAGAGAGAGAGAAAGGGAAAGAAAGAGAGAGAGAGGAAAACATGAGAAAGAAAGAGAAAGAGGGTGAGAAAGATGATAAAGAATGTTATGGATGTATGTTTTGAGAGAGAGAAAGAGAAAGAGAGAGAGGAAGACATGAGAAAGAGAAAGAGGGTGAGTAAGGGAGATAGAGAGAGAGAGAAAGAGAGAGAGGAAAACATGAGAAAGAAAGAGAAAGGGGGTGAGTAAGATGATAAAGAGTGAGAGAAAAGAGGGGAAATGTGGCCACTGGGTTTGAGAGAGAGAGAGAGAGAGAGAGAGAGAGTGAGAGAGAAAGAGAGAGAGTGAGAGAGAGGGTCGTGGTGGTGAGTCATCAGTAGAGGGGAACACCACTACCGCGCTTGCTCTCTCTCTCTCTCTCTCTCTCTCTCTCTCTCTCTCATTTGTTTCCTTCCGTCTCTCCCCTCCGGTCCTCTCTCTCTCTCTCTTTCTCTCTTCTGTTTCCTCCTCCATTATCCCTCTTAACACTTGTCCTTGTGTGTGTGTGTGTGTGTGTACGTATATATATATTTTCTCGTGTGTGTGTGTGTGTCTATATTTTCTCCTCTGTGTGTTTGTGTGTGTGTGTGTCTATATTTTCTCATGTGTGTGTGTTTGTATATTTTCTCCTATGTGTGTGTGTGTGTGTGTTCATTATTTCTATCCTTTCCAATTTATCATCTAATTCTTGTTCCTATCTCTCCTATTCCATCCAACTATCCTTTCGTCTACTCCTCCTCTTCCCTCCTTTCTCTGTTTCTCTTCCTACCTCCCTCCCTCATCCTTCTCTCGTTTCCTTTGTATATTCTCTTCTCTTCCTTCTCACATTCTTCATCCTTCCCCCCCCCCCTCTCTCTCTCTCTCTCCTTCCTTCTCCATCCATCCCTCCTTTCCCTCCAACCCTCCCTTCTCTCCTTTCTCTCCATCCCTCCCTCCTTCCCTCCTTTTTTAATTCATTCCTCCCTCCCAACCTCCAATACCCAGCCCATATCCGTTCCCTCATACTTTTTCTCCTCATTTATCCTCTCTCTCTCTCTCTCTCTCTCTCTCTCTCTCTCTCTCTCTCTCTCTCTCTCTCCTCTCTCTCTCATCTGAATCCTCCTTCCCTGTTATTTTCTCTTTATCTTATCTACCCCCTTCTGTTCTCTATTGTTTACCCATCTTTTATTATCCTCCTTCCTTCCTTCCTTCACTTCTTTCCTTCCTTCCTTCTTTTCTTCTTTTCTTCCTTCTTCACTTCCTTCTTTCCTTCTTTCTTCTTTCTTTCCTTCCTTCTTTTCTTCCTTTCTTCTTCACTTCTTTCCTCCCTCCTTCCTTCCATCATTCCTTCCCTTCCTTCCTTCTTTTTCATCTCTTCACCTCTACCTCTTTCACTCTTTTTCTCTCCCCTATCATTTTTTTAGTCCTCTTTCTCCCCCTTTTTTCCTTCACACTCTTTACCTTTCCCCATTCCCATTATTTCCCCCTCCACACACACTCCCTCTTTTCCACCCTTCTTCTCTACTCCTCTCCCTCTCACCCCTCTCCTCTCCATCCACCCTCTCCCTCTCCTCTCCCCCCTCCACTCTCCCCCCTCCACCCTCTCCACCCTCTCCTCCCCTCCACCTTGTCCCTCTTCCATTCTGCATCGGAATTGAACACATGAATATTCTACGATCTACCATTTTATTTTCTCTCTCCCTTTCTCTCCCCTTTCCTCCCAATATGTCTTCCCTTTTCACCCTTTTCTTCCCTTTCCTCCCTACATGTCTTACCTTTCTTCCCTACCTTTCTTCCCTTTCCTCCCTACATGTCTTCCTTTTTCTCCATACCTTTCTTCCTTACCTTTCTTCCTTTCTTCCCTACCTTTCTTCCCTTTCTCCCTATATGTCTTCCCTTTCCTCCCTACCTTTTTTCCCTTTCTTCCCTACCTTTCTTCCTTTTCTCCATATCTTCCCTACCTTTCTTCCTTTCTTCCCTACCTTTCTCCCTTTTCTCCTACATGGCTTCCTTTTCCTCTATATCTTCCCTACCTTTCTTCCCTCTCCTCCCTACATGTCTTACCTTTCTTCCTTTTCTTCCATACATTCTTCCCCTTTTTTCTTCCATTCTCTGCTTTCATCCGCCTTGCTTCCTTCTTATATTTTCTTCCATCTTCCTTCTTTATTCTCTCTCTCTCTCATTAATCATTCTTCTGCTACAGCATTCTCTCCTCCACCTTTCCCTTTCCTTCCCTCCTTTCTTCTTTCTTCTTTTCTCATTCTGTTTAGCATTCCAGTTTCTTTGTCTCCTCTCTCTCTCTCTCTCTCTCTCTCTCTCTCTCTCTCTCTCTCTCTCTCTCTCTCTCTCTCTCTCTCTCTCTCTCTCTCTCTCTCTAAGTTGAAATGGAGTCACTTTAACGCTTGTGTTTTCATGATTAGGAGGGGGGAGGAGGGGGGAGGGGGTATAAAAAGAGGGGGGTAGGTAGGCAGAGGGGTAGTGTATGATGCGAGAGAGAAAGAAGAAGAAGGAGAGAGAGGACAAGAAAGATGGGAGGGAGGAAGGAAGTAAGGAAATGGGAAGAGAGGAGGGGGCGGAGGTGGAAAAATATAAGGAGAGAAAGAAAATGGAGGAAAGATTACGAAAGAGACCAAGGAAAAGAGGAGGAATTGAATAAAGAAGAAAAAGGAGAAACGACAAGAATGAGAGAGAGAGAGAGAGAGAGAGAGAGAGAGAGAGAGAGAGAGAGATGAGAGAGAGAGAGAGAGAGAGAGAGAGGAGAGAGAGAGAGAGAGAGAAAGGAGGGAAGGAGAAGAGAGAGAGAATAAAAATAAATTACTTGTTGAAGAAAACTGGGAATAGAATTAACACGAACAGAGAGAGAGACAAACAGTGGATTAAAGAGGGAATAGGAGGAAAACACGATAATGGAGGGGATGGAAGAGAAGGGATAATGAAGGAAGCTGCAAAGATGAGAGGAAAGGTAAAGGAGACAAAAGAGAGGGAAGAAGAGGGGAAGGAAATGAGGAGAGGAGACAAAAAAAAGACGAGAAAAAAACATGAAAAATAACAGCAAAAAAACAAGACATGAAAAACAACAGAAAAAAAAGACATGAAAAACAATAGCAAAAAAATGACATGAAAAATAACAGCAAAAAAAAAGACATGAAAAACAACAGCAAAAAAAACAAGTCATGAAAAACAACAGCAAAGAGAAAGATGAAAAACAACAGCAAAAAAAACATGAATAACAATTGCAAAAAATTGAAAAACAACAGCAAAAAAAAAACATGAAATAAAAACAACAACAAAAATAAAAAAATAAAAGAGTGGAAGGAAAAAAAAAATGAAAAATAAAATAAAAAAAGAGAGAGAAGGTAAAGAGAAACACCAGTAAGAAAAGAAAAAATTAATGTGAAAAAAAGGGGAAGAGTAAAACAACACAGAAATAGAGAAACACGAGAGAAAGAGGCGAAGGAAAGAGGAAACCAATAAAAAATAAAATAAAAGAGAGAGAAGGTAAAGAAAAAAAAACAATGAACAGAAAAAGCAAGCGAAACAGAACAAGAGAGACACGAGAGAAATGCTCCATAATTCAACAGGTAGTAAGAGCAGCAAAAACCCGTCATTTACCAACATAAAGAGAGAGACAAAATATACCACCACCACCATATTGTAACGCCAAATAATATTATACGTAATTCCAGGTATATGAAAAAAAAATAGTGAGATAAAAAAAAATATATATATACTGTATATTGCTCAGGACTATGTATGTATATATGTATGTATGGCTATGTATATCTTGACTATGTATGTATATTTATTTATGTATGTATGGCTATTTATATCTTGACTATGTATGTATATTTATTTATGTATGTATGTATGGCAATGTATATCTTGACTATGTATGTATGTATGTATATATGGCTAGGTATATCTCGACTATGTATATTTTAGTCATTATTCTCTCACTCACGTGTTTAATACTGTAGTTGCTTTTAGTCATATTACCACCGTATGTATACTGAGCCATTCCTTGAACCTTACCACACACACACACCCTAACCAACCAACAACCAAACAACCAAATAACTAACCAACCAACCATTCACATAAACTTTCAATTAACCAACCAACCAACTAACCAACCTATCTATCATTCAACTAAACTTTCAATTAACTAACCAACCTGCCAACCAATTAACCAACTAACCAAACAACCCATCTGCCATTCAACCAGACTTTCAATTAACCAAGCAACCAAGCAAACAACCCATCCACCATACAGCTAGATAACCAATCAACCATCCGCTTACATCCTTTCTCACCATTTATTAGAAGCATATGGTGTGTGATGACTGCTGGTGCTTGGGTGTCTTATTTTCGCACACACACACACACACACACACACACACACATTCACTCTCTTTCTCTCTCTCTCTCTCTCACACACACACACACACACACACACACACACACACACACACACACACACACACACACACACACACACACACACACACACACACACACGGTATACACGCACTTATTCACTCACTCTCATGCTCTCACTCACAAACACATTACCGTAACACACAATCACATTAAAACACACACACACACACACACACACACACACACACACACACACACACACACACACACACACACACACACACACACACACACACACACACACTAATATACTATAATACCCTTTATCAATTACGCCCCCCTTCCTCAGTACCACACACCTGACTGACTCCATCACCTTCCCTTCGTGTTAATTAAGTAATATTGTATATGTACACTCTGTCTCACCTGTACACGAACACCTTCACTCTCTCCCTCACTCCCCTCTCTCTCTCCTCTCTCCCTCTCTCCCTCTCTCGTGTGGTGGTATGTTTTCGTGACTAATAGGGAAGGAGAGAGAGAGAGAGAGAGAGAGAGAAAGAGAGAGAGAGAGAGAGAGAGTGGTGTGTGTGTGTGTGTGTGTGAGAAAAGAGTTATGGTTGTTGTTGTTGGTGGTGGTGGTGGTGATGGAAAAACGGGGGAAGGGGGAGAGAGAAAGATAGGAAGGGAGGAGCTGGAGAGACGGGTGATGATAATGGTAGAAGTAAAGAGGAGTAGGAAGGAGAAGAGGAAAAGGAGGTGGAGGAAGGGAACGAGGAATGTAAAAATGATGGTGATGGTGGTGGTGGTGGAGGAAGAGAAAAAGGAGTATAAAGTTTGTACAAATGATGGAGATGGTGGTGGTGTTGGTGGTGGTGGAGGAAGAGAAAAAGGAGTGTAAAGTTTGTAAAAATGATGGAGATGGTGTTGGTGGTGGTGGTGGTGGTGGTGGTGGTGGTGGCACTTTAAGAGGTGATGGAGGAGAGTGAGTGTCTGAAGTGAGAGAAGAGGTGGTGATAGCAGCAGTGGTGGTGGTGGTGGTGGTGGTGGTGCTTGAGGGGATGGAGATGGAGGTGGTGGTATATTGGTGATAGTAATGGTAATGGTAGTAATAATAGTGTTAGTATAGATAGTATACGCGACCACTACACCTATATAGGATGGTATAGGTATAGGATAGTATAAATAGCAGTGTGGGTGGATGACAGAGTGGATGGAGGTGGAGGTGGAGGTGGAAGTGGAGGAGGAAGTGGAGGTGGAAGTGTAAGTGGAGGTGGAGGTGGAAGGGCAGGAGCAACAACCACAGCAGCAGCAGAAATATTTATTGATCCACTATACTACACAACACGAACTTTGTACCTAGTAGCAGTAGTAGTAGAAGTAGTAGAAGTAGAAGAAAGTAGTAAATGCCGTAAGAAGGGAGAGTTGAATCTTTTACATGCTGATTGCGGGGGTGGGTGAGTGGGTGGGTGGGTGGATTCGCAAGTGATATTTATATTTTTGTGGATTAGCAAGTGGTATTTTTGTGGGTGGATTCGTAAGTGATTTTCTTATGTTTGTGGATTCGTATAAGTGATAATTTTTTTTTGTGGGTGTATTCGTATAAGGGATATTTTTATGTGGATAAATTCGTATAAGTGATATTTTTATGTTTGTGGATTCGTATAAGGGATATGTTTATGTTAGGATTTTTCTCATATTGGTAGGAAGGATATGTGAATTTTTTTTTTTTTTTTTTTTTTTTTTTTTTTCATGTGGTAAAGTTTGCAGAGGGAAATGTGTATGAGAAATCGTAAGAGAAAATATAGGTTATTTTGATTTGGCAACAGTGTAATTTAATGTGTGATATTGTAGAGTAGTTTGTGGGGGTGGACTGGATTGATATCAATGAATGTAACTTTATAATAATTACCAAAGCTTACCTTGCTGGAAATATGTAATCTCGTTGGTTGGCTGCAGCGAGTTACCCAGAGTTAATCCCTGTATCCTTCCCTCCAACACAATAAATTTATTTCTGGGTTCGTCCTGCTATATATGTATGATTATAGAGCATGCAATAATGGTCAATTACAACACAAAATGACAATTTTCTCTATTTATTAATAAATTCCAAGCCAACAAAATGAATAATTAAATTCAATCATAAAATAATCACACACACACACTTCCGTTCACGCTCCAATAGATAGCTATATACGTACGGTACTTACTCCTCGTCGCTCCTCTCCGCACGTGCTGCTAGGCCACTATCGCTCATACGCGTACACGTGGAACAGTAATATTACTTTACTTTAATATACTTATCACGAGCTAGCACTTCCCCTCGCACACACAGGAGACGGTAATTACGTTATCGTAATAGTAATGGAAATCAAGCAACCCAGTTGGTATATTTCAATGTCAATTCCACACTCGTTTACTGTCCCTCGTACACACACACACACTCGTAATTCCAGCCAGCCCTCTCCTCACCTATAAAATGACACCTTACTGATTCTCGTCTAGCGAATGAATAGTGAGTTAATTAACAATAAGTCTTGTGAAAAAGTAATTAAACAATTTCGACGTTACGTTAAAACTATAGGCCCCAAGCAAGGCAAGGAGAGCTGGATACGACGTGTTGCTTCGTGGAGTGTACTATACCAACTAAATATATTTCTCAAAATCAGGACAAGGGTGGTGGGATAATTACCCTTCTGACCCTCCCCATTTCTACCTTTTTTTCTACCTGGCGAGTGACTCATCGAAGACTGTCCAATATCTACGTGTTCGTATGGCCTAGTCCTTGACTACGTTTACATGTTGTCACTCATACCTAGTTATACATGCAAATCACTTTTCCCATAACATGCAACTGCTTGCAAATGATTCCCTTCCACTTCAAAATCAATTTTAATAAGTAATAGATGCCCTCATAGCATAATTATTAATGCAAAAATTGTAGCAATACCTCCAGACGCGGGATGGAGTGAGTGGGTACTCGACCTCACCTGACCTCACATGACAGGACCTTTCTTAATTACCAGGTACCAGCACTCCTTTATTTTCAAATTTCTGTGTCTCTGTCTTCCTGACTTGAGAAAAATACCACTGTTCCATGCCTTATAGAACATTCCCCACACGTGGTGTCCTTTTGTTAATATATATATAATATATAGCATCCTACTACTTACGTATGTTACGTTTTATGATCACGGATCAAACCGTGACATTCTCACACACAGAAGAGACATTGCTCTATGCAATGTTTAATAAAATAATGAAGTGGTAATTACGTCTTTGCATGTATAACTATTACAATAATAACTCACTCACACTTCACTCATTCTTGTATGTGTCATGACTTAATACCAGTTAAGTATTTATTTTTGCCAATGAGTGAAAAACTCCTAACAGTTACTTTAACTTTAAAAATCTAAGGAGAAACTCCGTGGCAAGAATAATTATACCTGGTAATGTCTAGTACCAATAGTACACATTTAAACAATATATAAGTGTGGTGTATGTAATACATTGTGTCATTGTTACATAATATGTAATAATAAAAATGCAAAAAAATTATTCTGGAGACCATCCAACTGCCATCAATTCCTGTAAGGCAATATATATATATTAATTAATCATCCAAGACTCGAGTCAGGGATAACCGCTGAAACCCAAGTCTTGGAAGACCCAATGCAATATCCAAACATCAGACCGAGGTGAACCCCAATCTGAGTTTGGATAAAGGGTTTGTGCTCGTTGCACTCGAAGATAACAATAAAACGAGTAATTTAATCCTAACTATAACCCATAATTAGTTACTCGCTCGATTTCCTCAGGCAACCGTGACATAAGGTCTGCCCCAACGCTAGCACTTCCCTTTAAACCACCGATGGTCCCCGTGAACACGTAACCCTTCATCCTTCTCACCCTGACGAGCTTCCGTCGTCTGCTGGGTATATCCTTCTCCACCCTCGGGAGTTTCCCCAGCAGCGCTAGCCGTACCTACAGCTGGGTACTGTGGTTCACTATATGTATATGTAGCAGCAGCCGATCGCTGATAATAACCCTTATTACCACCGTGGTTATTATTATAACTCTTCCCGTTACTTCTCCCCTGGTAACGGTACTGACTTGACTGCTGAGAATAATAATTATTGCCTTGTTTCTTGGCGTGATTAAAGAGAGGATTAGGTTGTTGACGTACAACCTGACTCTGCTGCTGTGAATAATCATTATTACTCGATTTATTATATGAACCAGCAGAGTCTTGGGAAGGCTTATTTAACTGAGTTAAATTCTCACACGGCTGAACCCGCGTGTGGTAACCGTATGCGGTAAAATGTGCATCCGACATTTCCACCATTTCCTTGAGGCAATTAATCTTATGGGTTTTGAGTTGAGCTGATAATTCTGGAGGACAAGACTTCTCTAGTTGCGTGCGAAGCAACAAGTCCTTTATCCCCTCCAACGTCTTGGGTGTTTCGGCCTTGTCAAACCACTGATCCAGGTGGCTAGCGAGACGTGCACTAAACTGTGCAACGGTCTCTTTATCTTGCAAGGAAGCACTCAAAAACTGCTTCCGTGCATCATCGACCGTCACCCCATATGCTTGTAACAGAGCTTTTTTCATGCTCGCATAATTCCTGGTGTCAGGATCGAGTCGGTAGAGGATACTAAGGGCTTTACCATCGAACAGGTTAAGGAACTCTATTTTCTTCACATCGTCACTAAAGACGTATGTGTCTGCAAGCATCTCGAACCTCTCAATAAACGGTTCAATTTCGTCTCCCTCTACATACCTCGCCAGTTGTAGTCTCGGAGTTACTGTAGTCGGGCTTGCAATACTGCTTTGACTACCATTCGCCTGTGCTTGCAGTTCCACCATTTTCTGTTCGTGTGCCCATCTTCCTCTTTCATGCTCTCTCTCTCTCTCTTCTGCCTCTCTCTGTTCCTTTTCAGCCTCTCTCTGTTCCTTTTCAGCCTCTCTCTGACTCAACCTTTCGAGCCTGTCATCCTCTTGACGACGCTCTACGTACTGTCGAATCTCGACCGTATCTGTATATCCCAAGCTTCGGGCTTCCTCCATTAATTCGGCTACGGTATACATATTAAAATATTTTCTATTGTTTCCTTTGCCTTAATTCCTGGACAACCGTAACCTATCTACTCGTGAAGGTGTGCGCGTGTGTGACTGGAATTAATACAAAGAGCAGGTCCCTGTTCGGGCGCCAATTATGTGGGGGTGGACTGGATTGATATCAATGAATGTAACTTTATAATAATTACCAAAGCTTACCTTGCTGGAAATATGTAATCTCGTTGGTTGGCTGCAGCGAGTTACCCAGAGTTAATCCCTGTATCCTTCCCTCCAACACAATAAATTTATTTCTGGGTTCGTCCTGCTATATATGTATGATTATAGAGCATGCAATAATGGTCAATTACAACACAAAATGACAATTTTCTCTATTTATTAATAAATTCCAAGCCAACAAAATGAATAATTAAATTCAATCATAAAATAATCACACACACACACTTCCGTTCACGCTCCAATAGATAGCTATATACGTACGGTACTTACTCCTCGTCGCTCCTCTCCGCACGTGCTGCTAGGCCACTATCGCTCATACGCGTACACGTGGAACAGTAATATTACTTTACTTTAATATACTTATCACGAGCTAGCACTTCCCCTCGCACACACAGGAGACGGTAATTACGTTATCGTAATAGTAATGGAAATCAAGCAACCCAGTTGGTATATTTCAATGTCAATTCCACACTCGTTTACTGTCCCTCGTACACACACACACACTCGTAATTCCAGCCAGCCCTCTCCTCACCTATAAAATGACACCTTACTGATTCTCGTCTAGCGAATGAATAGTGAGTTAATTAACAATAAGTCTTGTGAAAAAGTAATTAAACAATTTCGACGTTACGTTAAAACTATAGGCCCCAAGCAAGGCAAGGAGAGCTGGATACGACGTGTTGCTTCGTGGAGTGTACTATACCAACTAAATATATTTCTCAAAATCAGGACAAGGGTGGTGGGATAATTACCCTTCTGACCCTCCCCATTTCTACCTTTTTTTCTACCTGGCGAGTGACTCATCGAAGACTGTCCAATATCTACGTGTTCGTATGGCCTAGTCCTTGACTACGTTTACATGTTGTCACTCATACCTAGTTATACATGCAAATCACTTTTCCCATAACATGCAACTGCTTGCAAATGATTCCCTTCCACTTCAAAATCAATTTTAATAAGTAATAGATGCCCTCATAGCATAATTATTAATGCAAAAATTGTAGCAATACCTCCAGACGCGGGATGGAGTGAGTGGGTACTCGACCTCACCTGACCTCACATGACAGGACCTTTCTTAATTACCAGGTACCAGCACTCCTTTATTTTCAAATTTCTGTGTCTCTGTCTTCCTGACTTGAGAAAAATACCACTGTTCCATGCCTTATAGAACATTCCCCACACGTGGTGTCCTTTTGTTAATATATATATAATATATAGCATCCTACTACTTACGTACGTTACGTTTTATGATCACGGATCAAACCGTGACATAGTTTTTTTTAAATTTGGCAACAGTGAAATTTGGTGTGAGATATTATTTTTGAGTAGGTTATTTTAATTTGGCAACAGTGCTAATTAGGTGTGAGATATTTTTGAGTAGGTTATTTTAATTTGGCAACAGTGTTAATTAATGTGTGATTTGGCACCAGAGAGGAGGGAGAGGAGAAAGAGGAAGAGGAGGAGGAGGAGGAGGAAGAAGAGGGAGAGAAGGAGGAGGAGGAAGAGGAGGGAAGTGTTATTAGGTTGTTGTTGTTACTGTTGTTGTTGTTGTTGTTACTGCTGTGGTTGTTTATAAAGGTTGTTGAGGGGGTAAGTGTTGTAGTTATGATTACATTAGCTTGGCAACAGAAGGATTGGCTGAGTGAGATTTCATGCCATTTTATCTTTGACCTTTGTGGTGTGTGTGTGAGAGAGAGAGAGAAAGAGAGAGAGATTTAGATTTGTGTATGAGTACGAGTTTGTTGTGTGTGTGTGTGTGAGAGAGAGAGTAAGAGAGACAGAGAGAGAGAAAATATATATAACTTTGTGTAAATGTTATGTACGAGTATGTTACATTTGTCTGCATTTGTGTGAGAGAGAGAGAGAGAGAGAGAGAGAGAGAGAGAGAGAGAGAGAGAGAGAGAGGTAGAGAGAGAGAGATACTGTTAATGGTAAGTAGCGATGGATCTGTCTAAACCCAATACATAGCCATCGTGCCGGTCCATGCATGGTGGTGGTAATTGCCTTGACCATAACTGTTCTGGAATACTGCTGCTACGGATGTAAACAAACAAACCCATTACCGGAGAGAGAGAGAGAGAGAGAGAGAGAGAGAGAGAGAGAGAGAGAGAGAGAGAGGGAGGTAGGTGGGGGGTTGTGTGCGTGTGTGTGTTTGTAGGAGAGAGATGGGGGGGGGGGTTGTGTGTGTTTGTAGGAGAGAGAGAGAGAGAGAGAGAGAGAGAGAGGTGGGGGGTTGTGTGCGTGTGTGTGTTTGTAGGAGAGAGATGGGGGGGGGGGGGGTTGTGTGTGTTTGTAGGAGAGAGAGAGAGAGAGAGAGAGAGAGAGAGAGAGGTGGGGGGTTGTGTGCGTGTGTGTGTTTGTAGGAGAGAGAGGGAGAGAGAGATGGGGGGGGGTTTTGTGTGTGTGTGTGTGTTTGTAGGAGAGAGAGATGGGGGGGGGCGGTTGTGTGTGTGTGTGTGTGTTTGTAGGAGAGAGAGAGAGAGAGAGTGTGTGTGTACGTGTGTGTATGCGAATATGAGATCGTGTATGTATATGTGTGTGTGTGCGAATATGAGATCGTGTATGTATATATATGTGTGTGTGTGTGTGTGTGTGTGTGTGTGTGTGTGTATTGGCCGTAATTCCCAGGTGGGGTAGGTGGGGGGGGGACAGTTAATGGGAGGATGACCGCATTTG
>JAWZYT010007463.1:0-22741 GCA_034508575.1 Petrolisthes manimaculis | reverse complement strand
GTCCACACGGGGTGATCTGATTAGAAGGTTACTGGTGGAGAATGAGTTTCTCCCCAGTGATAGTCGTAGATACGGATAACAAAGTAGAAGGCTCTCTCCCCACCCTCCACTCCCTCCGGCCTGTGCCGTACAGGAATAAAGTAGGAGTCAGAACCTTGTGGAGTTGGTAGAAAATACTCCACAAGGAAATTTTATAGGAAAGATAGAAAGTAGTTGAAATTTGGCTACTTGCCACCTGTAATGGGCAAAAATTATTCATTAGTAAACATCGAAAGTCGGGGATTAGATGCAAGGTGTTTATCTAAGCGACGTTTGAGCTGTCTACGGTATTACAGTCTATTACGTTACGGGGGAAGCCCATTCCATAAGTTGACGACTCGGTTAAAAAGAAATTCTTGGATTCGTGTGAATTAAAAGATTTTACAGCCATTACCTCTTGTGTAGTTTGATTGATCGATATTGAAATATTTGTTGCAGTCCATATTATCTATGCCTTTGATTATTTTGAATACCTGGATTAAGTCGCCTCTCAATCTACGTTGTGCTAATGGGAATAGATTCAATTCATTTAGTCGCTCCTCATACGTTTTTTTTCTAAGACTTGGTATCATTTTAGTAACTCTACGTTGGACTCGTTCCAATTTTACTATCTCTTTCTGGTAGTACGGGCACCAGGCTTGGACACAATATTCCATAAGGGGACGGACCAAGGAATTATACAAAGTGAGGATTGTATCTTTAGACTTATACTCGAATGCTCTGCCAATAAAGCCGATAGTTTTGTTTGCTTTCTTAATTACTTTCGTACACTGCTGACTGGGTTTTAGGTTACTTGATATTGTTACCCCTAAGTCTGTCTCTTGATCCACGCTTTTAATTTGATTACCATTTAAATAGTAGTTTGCTGTTATGTTACGATGTCCGATGTGGAGCACTTTACATTTATCTACATTAAAGGACATTTGCCAAGTATTCGCCCCAATTTGACAATTTATCGAGATTATCTAGCATTTCTTAGTTTGTGCATTAGTGAGTACTGTATTTGCAATTTTAGTATCATCGGCAAACTTCGATATTATGCATGAGAGACCTTCATCTATATCATTTATGTAAACTAAGAATAGGATTGGCCCTAAAACTGACCCTTGTGGCACCCCGCTCGTAACGCCAGTCCAATTAGATGATTTCCCATTTATTACCACACGGTGTTTACGGTTTCTTAGCCAGTTCTCTATCCATCTTACGGTGTCGCCTTGGATTCTGTGAGATTTTAATTTAGTTATTAAATGTTTATGGGGAACTTTGTCAAAGGCTTTTTGGAAATCTAGATAAATTATGTCTACTGCTATACTCTTATCATATTCGTTAAAAATGTCGTTTAAAAGTCTAATAGGTTCGTTAGGCAAGAGAGAGAGAGAGAGAGAGAGAGAGAGGAGAGAGAGAGAGAGAGAGAGAGAGAGAGAGAGAGAGAGAGAGAGAGAGAGAGAGAGAGAGAGAGAGAGAGAGAGTATATGTGTGTGTAATATTATGTCTGAACACGTGAGTACATAATATTGTAATCACCCCTTTGTCAGATTATATGCATGATGAATATTCCTTACGTATAATATTAAGTGAAAGGAAGGGAGAGAGAGAGAGAGAGAGAGTAGACTCGATAACGCATTATTATTTGAGAGAGAGAGAGAGAGAGAGAGAGAGAGAGAGAGAGAGAGAGAGATAGAGCAGATGGTGTGGAAGTGGAGATCAAGATTTTGCACCTGTTGCTCTCTCTCTCTTTCTCTCTCTCTCTCTCTCTCTCTCTCTCTCTCTCTCTCAAATAATGACGCGTTATCGAGTCTGACTATAAGGCCAAAAACCTGACCCGGCCTGGTATAGCCTGAGTAATTTGGAATAATTCTACTTCCCGACTTAATTCCACCTGAAATAACCTCACCTGACCTGACCTTGAATAACCTCAGTCTGACTTGTTTGGGAGTGACCTGATTTGACTTGAAATAGCGGGTATGACTTATATAATGACCTGATCTCAAACAAACAACCTGATGTGACCTGAAATAACCCAATGTGACCTGGAATAACTGACCTACCTGAAATAACTTGGTATGACCTGAAGTAAGCAATCTGATATGACCTGGGATAAACTGACATTACCTAAAATGACCTGAGATGACCTGACTTATGACCTTTTGCTGCCTGGAACAACTAACTCAACTATAGAATTAACCCAACCTAGCCTGACCTGACGTGACCTGACCTGACCTGACTTTACTTGACTCGACTTGACCTGACTTGACCTGACCTGATGTGACTCGACCTGACTTGACTCGACTTGACCTTACTTTACTTGACTCGACTTGACCTGACTTGATGTGACTCGACCTGACTTGACCTGACTTGACCTGACCTGACTTGGGTGGCTCTGAGGGATAATGATCTTGGTGATTGGGTCATAACGTGAAAAGGGAGGGAAGGAGAAAGGGAGGGAATGAGAGAGAAGGATGGAAGGAGAATGTGAGGGAGGAAGGGAATGATAGAAGGAAGGAAAGGGAATGATAGAAGGAAGGAAAGGGAGGAAGTGAGGGAGGTTGGAAGAATGGAAGGAGAAAGGGAGGGAATGAGAGAGAAGGATGAAGGAGAAAGGGAGGAAGGGAAGGAGGAAAGGATGGAAGGAAGGAAGGGAGGAGGGAGTGTGAGGGAGGAAGGGAAAGATGGAAAGGGAGGAGTGAGGGATGGATAGAAGGATGGAAGGAGAAAGGAAAGGGAGGGAGGAAGGATGGAAGGGAGGGAGGAAGGGAAGGATGGAAGGAAGGAAAGGGAGGAGGGAGTGAGGGAGGTTGGAAGGATGGAAAGGACGAGGGAGTGAGGGAGGTGGAAGGATGGAAAGGACGAGGGAGTGAGGAGGATGGAAGGATGGAAAGGGAGGGAGTGAGGAAGGAATGATAGAAGGAAGGAAAGGGAAGAGGGAGGGATGGATGGATGGAAGGAGAAAGGGAGGGAGGAAGGGAAGGATGGAAAGGGAGGGAGGAAGGGAAGGATGGAAGGATGGAAAGGGAGGAGGGAGTGAGGGAGGTTGGATGGATGGAAAGGGAGGAGGGAGTGAGGGATGGATAGAAGGATGGAAGGAGAAAGGAAAGGGAGGGAGGAAGGAAGGAAAGGGAGGAGGGAGTGAGGGAGGAAAGGAAGGAAGGAAAGGGAGGGATTGTGGAGGGATAATTTTAGTTCATCTAGTTGTCCCTTTTCCTGGCACACTCTGGAGGAACCAAAAACATACTGTCCCCTGAATTAATTAACCTCCCATCCTTCTTCTTCTTCTCCTTATCATTACTTCCTTCCGTCACTCCCTTCTATCGATCTGTCGGCCCAATCATCCATCTATCTCCCTTATTCCTTCCTTACCTATCTATCTATCTCTTTGTCTCCCTCTCCTCTCAATTACGACACCTTCTCACTCACCCTCCCTCTCTTCCATCAACCCCCCTCTCTCCACCTTCCTTCCCCCCCCCTCCCCCTCCTTTCCTTCTCCCCCCCTCCTCCTCCTCATCACCATCCATCTCTCTCATCCCCCCATCTTTATCTTCTTGTCCCCGTGATCCTCTTTCTCGTTTTTTTCACAACCTAGCGGCACCATCCAATTACCGTGGCTTTGGGAGAGGTTTGTCTGTGTCGCTATGTGCATGATGGAGTGTGTGTGTGTGTGAGAGAGAGAGTGTGTGTGTGTGTGTGTCTGTCTCTCAATCTGTCTCTCTGCCTGTCTATGTTGGTGGGTGCAAGTGTAATCCAAAGAGGGGAAATTCAGGAATGAAAAAAGTAAAATGTTAGCATGTTTCCACCCAACGAATGACACCGGGTTTATAGCTGTGTGTGTTGGGGGGAAGAGGGGGGGAGCTGTGGAAGGGAGACACGTGTATATAAGAGAGCTGTGGAGGGGATAAGAGGAGGGGGATTTGTGTGGGGACTGTGGAAGGAAGGGGAGGCGTGTGGAAGGGTACCAGAGAAAAGGGAACTGTGGAAAGGGAGACACTAGTTTGTTAGTAACGTGTGGAGGGCAACTTGACAGAGGTCCTATGAGGAAACCTGTAGAGAGGGACCTATGGAGAGTGACCTGTGGAGAGTGACTTATAGGAGAGGGACCTGTGAAAAATAACCTGTGGAAAATGATCTAGGTGTGGGAATTAAGAGGGGTCATATGAGAGAACCTGTGGATAGAGAGAGACTTGTGGAGAGGGATTTATATGAGTGACCTGTTGAAAATGATTTATTAGATAATTAGGGGGAATTGAGAGTGGTCATATGTAAGGAACATTAGGAGGAAAATGGTGATATGACTGGCGTGGGAAGGAGGTCAGTGATGTTCTCAGCCTCACACTGTCGTATTTCTTCCCTATGTCCAGTTTCCCCTTTTACTTCAATATTCAATCTGGGTTGGTCGGCTACAAAACTCATACATCATTCAACATACATACATACATACATTCATACAGTTTAGATTCATGTATACAATCCCTCAAAGGGTGGAATATGAAGAGAGATTAACGAGTACCAGAGAAGCAGATAAAATAAGATTAAGGGACCCAGTGATGTAGTCAGAAAATTGGAGGTAAATGAGTCCTTCAAACATTGCCACGAAACACCACCTATAGGG
Organism: Petrolisthes manimaculis; assembly: GCA_034508575.1. NCBI lineage: Eukaryota > Metazoa > Arthropoda > Malacostraca > Decapoda > Porcellanidae > Petrolisthes > Petrolisthes manimaculis. The sequence continues at coordinate 18,099 of JAWZYT010007463.1, read as the reverse complement.
AAGGAGCGTGTTTCGTGGCATGGTCAGGAGGAATAAGAAGCCTCCAATTCTCATACACGATCATAGGGTCCTTAAGTAGACGTGCTTAACACCAATCAAAGCTTTCACTCTGTAGCTTACTGAGGAAAAGAGTGCCTCGCTTTTTATGTGTGACTATTTTTATGGGACGGGGTAGGATGGGGCCGTGGAAGGATGTGGAGGGGTAGGATGGGATGGGGAATGATGGGACGGGGCAGGATGGGGCGTGGAAGGATAGGACGGAGAAGGATGCATGTGGAGGGGCAGGATGGGGCGTGGAAGGATAGGACGGAGAAGGATGCATGTGGAGGGGCAGGATGGGGTGTGGAAAAAAAAGGGGATGGGGAAGGATTGGGCGTGGAAGGATAGGACGGAGAATGATGGGGCGGTTGGGGGATGGGGAATGATGGGTCGTGGAAGAATGGGATGTGAAAGGATGGGTCGGGGCCAGATAATGTGTTTCAGGATGGAGCGTAGCAGGATGGGAGGGATGGACAGACACTTTGATCACAGACTAGAAAAGTTTATTATAGCCAGAGTGACCCTTTAGCTGCTACAAAGAGGCACGTGTTGTGAGTGGGTGAGTGGGTGGTGAGAGGGTGTGTTGTGAGTGGGTGAGTGGGTTGTGGGAGGGTGGGTTGTGAGTGGGTGAGTGTGTGGTGAGAGGGGTGGGTTGTGAGTGGGTGAGTGGGTTGTGGGTGGGTTGTGAATGTGTGTGTGTGTGTGTGAGAGGGGTGGGTTGTGAGTGGGTGAGTGGGTTGTGGGTGGGTGGGTTGTGTGTGTGTGAGTGGGTTGTGAGTGTGTGGGTGGATTGTGTGGGTGGGTGGATTGTGTGTAGAAATACATACTTGTTTTATATATACAGTACGGTATTCTCTAGATAATAATTAACAACTTCGAACTGATAATCTAAGCTGACCCTCCTTTTTTCTTCTATTTCCTTGTCATTTCTGTCCCACTCTCTCTCTTATTAATTTCATCCTCGTCCCATTCTCTCCCTTCCCATATTCTTTCCTTTCTCTCTCTTCCCAGTCTCTTTCCTTCCCATTCTCTTTCTCTTTTATTTCTCTCTCTTCCCAGTCTCTTTCTTTTTCCTTCCCATTCTCTTTCCCTTTTCATTTTCTTCTTTCCTTCCTTCTCTCTCTTCCACAATGGGTCGTCTGGGCTTGGAGGAGTGGTCTCTTTTCATCCCATGCAAATCTATTCTATCTTTCGCTGATAAACAGATATTTCTCCCCGTCCTAAAAAAAATATATATAACCAGGAGTGTGGGGCCCGTAGTTTAAAAAAAATCGAGGGCCCTTACTGGAGCTCTATGAACCCTCCAAATAATCCAGGCCACAGAACCCTTCAGTGTTTCTAATAGGGAATCTGTTGCATGGAGTAGTTTGGAGAATTCATAGAGCTCCAGTAAGGGCCCTCAATTTATTTAAAACTACGGGTGTGTGGGCTAACATATTATTTCGTAGTGTCATTTGTAGTGCAGTGTGTAATCCGGGCTGGGAAATTATATAAGCCGTATGCATTAAAAAAGAATTCCCTCTTCATATGGTATTTTTTTATTGCGTTGGTACGGCTGCAGAAGAGAAACGAATATTGTCATGGGACCGATTTCACAGAAGCTGCTAAAGTTACTATTATTTTATTAGTTTTATTTTTTTTGTCTGTTTCCTCCGCAGCTACACAATTCAGTAACCACACTCACCACCATCACTCTCACCACCACCACCATCATCACCACCACTCACCACCATCACCAAGAACACTACCACCACCACCATCACTCACTCTCACCATCATCACTCTCACCATCACCACCATCACTACCACCACCACCAACACCACCAACACCATCACCACCACCACCATCACCACCACCACCAACAACACCACCACCACCAACACACTCACCACTACCATCACCACCATCACCACCATCACTGGATTCTATTATACAGTGTAACCTGAAACAATACTATAGCTTCACAACATACATGGTGGTGTGTTGCTTGGAATAGTTAGTGTTCATAGAGGAATCATACTCTGCTCCAGATTTATCACCCCTGCATCCTCACACCCTCACACTGTATTATCCTTTAGTTTAAACGGTGCTCACCTCATCAAACATAAACATTATAATATCCATGGCTGTCATTATATAAATAGTTCAGTCATCAATCAATCAATCAACAGCAAGAAGTTTAATTAACACCCGTATAATATCCACCACACCATTGTGATGAGGTATATAATTATTATTATATATATATATAAAGAGGAAATACGCAATATCGCACTAATCACGCTAATTATAGGAGCTTAGATCATTATTCTCGTGTCTTCAGTCAGTGGTGTGTGTGTGTGTGTGTGTGTGTGTGTGTGTGTGTGTGTGTGTGTGTGTGTGTGTGTGTGTGTGTGTGTGTGTTTGGGATAGAGTAAAGTGTGAACGTTCTTGCATGGATTCTGAACCACTCTGTACATATCGGTGGAAAAAGGTCAAATTTGTGTTGACGAAAAAATTTAAGTTTTAATTCGCTTAAGGACCCTGTGATCGTGTAAGAAAATTGGAGACTTCTGATTCCTCCTGACTATGCCACGAAACACACTCTTTCCATATTGGTGTGTGAGTGTCGTGGGAAGATGTGAAGGACTCGTATGCCTCCCATTTTCTGACTACAACACACACACACACACACACACACACACACACACACAGGGTCCCATGGTGGTGGTGTGGGGAATATGCCCATTGGATTATACCAGTGATTGTGTGTGTGTGTATGTGTGTGTGTGCGTGTGTGTATTGATGTTAATGTAGTGAATATGTAATTGTATGTACCGTATGTATGTATGTATGTATGTATGTTAATGTAGTATATATGTAATTGTATGTATGTATGTATGAATGTATTATATGTGTATAATATATGGTTATTGGAATATGGGATAAACACGGACGTCTCTGTATACTGTATGGTGTATTATCTGGGTAAATAAATAATAATAACAAGGAGTGAGACATTGTGAGTGATTGATGGGTGTGTGTGTGTGTGTGTGTGTGTGATGGGCCTTCAATGGGTTACAGTCCCTCCCAAATACAAACAAACAAACAAACAACACTTCAAAACATCGTTTTTTTTTTTTTGTTTTTTTTTAGCAACAACAAATGAAATTGTTATAATTATTGTCTAATGGTTTAGGAAGTGTAAACTATCTTTATTTTTATTGAAGCTTTGTTGAGTTATATACATACATACATACACTGTCATACATATATACATACATACATACACTGTCATACATATATACATACATACATACACTGTCATTCATATATACATACATACTATACACACATAGTAGTCACATACATACATACATACATACATACATACATACATACATACATACTATACACACATACATACATGAATCAGATGCAAATATTCCACTGACACAAAAATATTATAATGGAATCATATTTATATTAGTAGCTTCCTCCTTAACTCTTAATGTGTGTGTTCGAAACGGGTTGAGAGAGAGAGAGAGAGAGAGAGAGAGAGAGAGAGAGAGAGAGAGAGAGAGAGAGAGAGTAGGGGGTAGGGTAAGAAGGTTTTAGTAAGAGAGAGAGAGAGAGAGAAAAAAAAAGAGAGAGTACCACCGACTTACTCAGACATAGGACAAGAGAGAGAGAGAGAGAGAGAGAGAGAGAGAGAGAGAGAGAGAGAGAGAGAGAGAGAGAGAGAGAGAGAGAGAGAGAGAGAGAGAGAGAGAGAGAGACAGTACTTGGACATAGGCTGCACTTGTTGAATGGAGGCACTGGAGGATTGGCTTTCACGAGGCACGCTTCGGTTCCCTGGCTGAAATTTTGATGGAAGGAGGAGGAGGAGGAGGGATAAAAAATGAAGAAAGGGAAGAAAAAGAGAAGGAGGAGGAAGAGGGAGAGAAGGAGGAGGAAGAGGAGGAGGAGAGAGAGGAAGAGAAGGAGGAGGAAGAGGAAGAGGAGAAGGAAGAGGAAGAAGAAGAAGAGGAGGAGGAGAAAGAGAAGGAAGAGGAAGAACAAGAAGAGGAGGAGAAGGAGAAAGAGGCAGAGGAGGAGGAGGAGGCCTGGTATCTTTTATCGGTGTGGCGGCAATCTTTGATGATGGAGAGAGAGAAAAAATAATTCGTTTTGGTACCACAAGACGAGAAGAAGAAGAAGAAGAAGAGGCTGAGGAGGAGGAGGAGGAGGAGGAGGAGGAGGAGGAAGAAGAAGAAGAGGAGGAAGACGAAGAAGAAGAAGAAGAAGAGGAGGAGGAAGAGGCTGAGAAAGAGGAGGAGGAGTGGGTTGGTTGTAAGGGGAGGAACAGTGTATTATTTTGTGGTATGTACATTGGAGCGACTTGATTCCTCCAAAGTATGCCAGGAAACAGGACCAGACGGACAAATATAATGGTGCCCTGTTGCCGGTTAGAGTTTGGAGGAATCATTATCTCCAAAAATGTCCATCCAAACTACTATACCCTTCCCTTTAAGCCTTAAAATAAAATAGTATGGCAAGCTGTTAAAATAATTACGAGATACAATTAAATATCTGTGTTGAACTTAATGCTAAAAAAGAGAGTTTTTTTTTTTTTTTAATTATTTTTTATTGTATGGCGATTTGTGCATTAATGATAACAAAATGCAACGGGATTTATTTATTGGACTTTTCTTATTTATGTGTTATTTTGTTTTTTTTCGTTATCCCAAAGCCGTAATGAGATGATATTATTTTGAGTTGTGTGTGTGTGTGTGTGTGTGTGTGTGTATGTTTGTGTGTATAATGAGACGATAATTATTTTGAGTTGCGTATGTGTGTGTGTGTGAGTTTGTGTGTGTGTGTGTGTGTGTGAGAGAGAGAGTTTGTTTGTGTGTGTGTGTGTGTGTGTGTGTGAAAGAGAAGATTGAGAGTGAAGGTAAGTGAGAGAGAATGAAGTTAATTGTGAGAGAAATTAAGAAGGATGGAATAAGTCAGTCTGTCTGTCTGTCTGTCTGTGTGTCTGTCTGTGTGTCTGCCTAAGTTAACGAGGTGGGCATTAATCGGATTCACACCCTGCCGTCTGGAGAGAGAGAGAGAGAGAGAGAGAGAGAGAGAGAGAGAGAGAGAGAGAGAGAGATGCAGAAGGGAAAGAAGGAAGGAGGTATAGTGAAGATGAAGACAGAGAGAGAGAGAGAGAGAGAGAGAGAGAGAGAGAGAGAGAGAGAGAGAGAGAGAGAGCTGTGCGAACCCTTCATTTGAGAATCAGTTTTCTTTTCCATTAATAAAATAAATATCATGTTTAATTTCAGTGTTAGTTAATGGCAGGTCATTTAGTCTGGTATTTAAGTCTGGTATTTAAGTCTGGTCTTTAGTCTGGCATTTAGCGTCAACTCTGGAACTCCATTATTTTACTGTCTTCCTCATTTCCGGCGAATAAGAAAATACACACACAGAAAGAGAGATAGAACACACACAGAACGATGGCTGTTAGTTTTCCTCTGACTTTATTTAACATTAATTATGTTGGATTGAAAGCAGGATCTCATTTACCAAAGCAAACCTAACTGCCTTAACGGTGGTTATTACACCGCCCCGAAGGGGGAGGTGTATTGTTTTCGGTGCCGGATATTTATTTATTTATTTATCTGTTCGTGTGTCTGTTTATGGTCTAGCGTCCACAGGTTTAGCCGTATGATGTTCATTTTTTTCTATTGGTAGATATTCATCAGACAACAAAATGATTAATTTTGGGCAAAATCGGTCGAAGGTCAAAGTCACAAAAAAATAAAGATAGCAAAGGGCGAGTGGTCGCTGATGGTGTTGCCATCGAATGATGTCTTGTTCTTTTTTGGTTCATTGAAGTACTATGATTCCTCCAAAGTCCAAAGTATGCTAGGAAACAGAAGACCTTTAAGGGGGTGCGGGAATAGGGGGACAGGCTTGTGGGCTTTTGGGGGGTGGGGTCGGGGATTTGGTGGGTGCGAGAGTAGGGGGACAGGCTTTTTTTTTTTGGGGGGGGGGGTTGAGAGTAGGGGGACAGGCTTGGGAGGGGGGAGTTAATGGAGTGCGGGAATAAGGGACAGGCTTTCTACCCCCCCCCAAGCCAGTCCCCTACTCCCGCACCCCCTTAAGGGCGAAAGTTTTGTGTTGGTAAATCTGGAGCAACTGAATCCTCCAAACTAATCCAAGCAACAGTATATATGCCATTATTTTTGCTCTTCTGGTCCTGTTTCCTGGTATACTTTTGGAGGAATCAACACACTCCAACTCCAATGTAACCAAAGTGAATTACTCCCTTCCATAAAATGTGCAAACGTAATTTTTTTTTTCAGTTTAAACGTCATTTTTTTTTTCAGTTTAAACGTATTTTTTTTTTTTTTTCAGTTTAAACGTTTCTTTTTTTCAGTTTAAACGTATTTTTTTTTTTCAGTACGGGAATAAAACCTTCTGTATACATGTATGTATATTCCATACACGTATAGTGAATGACACATAGCAGTATATTATTTTGTGTGTGAGAGTATGTATGTACCGGTGTGTATGTATGAATGTGTGTGTGTGTATGTATGTACCGGTGTGTATATATGTGTGTGTGTGTGTATGTATGTTATTGAATTCGTTGAGGCTTAAACATGGGCGTATATTTGTGTATATTCATGTATGTATGTATGTATGTGTGTGTGTGTGTATGTATGTATGTTGTTGAATTCGTACAGAGGCGTAAACAGAGCCGTATATATGTGTATGAGAACAAATGTATGTATGATGTGTGTATATATGTATTTTAATGAATTGGCAGAAATGTAAACAGAGCCGTATATATGTGTATGAGAAAATGTATGTATGTGTATATATGTATTTTATTATGTATTATTTATGTATTTTATAATTATTATGTGTATGAGAAAATGTATCTATGTATGTGTGTGTGCATATATGTATTTTGTTGAATTGGCAGAAGTGGAAACATTGTCGTATATAAATAAATAAATTTTGTGTGTAAATATATGCATGTATGTATGTACAGTCGGCGTCAGAAATTCGTATACACCACTGTGACATCAAGGGGTCGTAGGAGTAGGGGACAGGCTTGGGGGGGGGACTGGGGGGGTGTGGGAATAGGGGGACAGGCTTGGGGTGTGGGTAGAAAGTCTGTCCCCCTATTCCTGCACCCCCCCTAACCCCCTCCAAGCCTGTCCCCCTATTCCCGCACCCCCCTAACCCCCCCCAAGCCTGTCCCCCTATTCCCACACCCCCCTTAACTTGAAAATTTAATATATATGAATTTCTCAACACCAAACTTTTCCATTAATATTGTTTGGGTAATACTCGAATTCTGTATACAAATTCCTGAGGCCGACTGTATGTACAGTCGCGGTCAAATATAATCATCCATATAGGGGTAACTCGTAAGAGTTTGACAGCGTCCCTCTGTTCCTTAGATGATAAATTTTCCAACAAATAGGTTAACTACCGTCTTTTAATTTACTACAAGCAGATACACACTACTTAAAACAATAACATCACATTTGAACGTGAAAAATTATACAATAAATTGTTTGAGGTACCCATATGTGGATGATTATTATTGACCACGACTGTATGTATGTATGTATGTATGCACGGTATGTATGTATGTATGTACTGTATGTATGTATGTATGCATGCATATATGTATGTATGTATGTTATTGAATTGGTAGAGATGAGGCTTATGTATGTAGGTATGTATGTATGCATTTATGTATGTATGTATGTATGTATGCTGATGAATTGGTAGAGGTGAGATCGACTGTACACTATGTATGTATGTATGGTATGTATGTATGTACAGTATGTATGTATGTATGTATGTATGTATGTACAGTATGTATGTATGTATGGTATGCATGTATGTATGGTATGCATGTATGTATGTATGTATGTATCATCTCCCTACATTCAGTCCCTCTTAAGCCCCTAACACCACCGCCAATAGAATATAGGTGTGTGTGTGTGTGTGTGTGTGTGTGTTTGTTTCTCTTTATGCGTGAAATATATATGTATGTGAATTTTATAAAACGGTATTTCGTCATAGCATCACACGCGTGGAAAATATGGAAGGGGAGCGGAAGTGTGTGTGTGTGTGTGTGTGTGTGTGTGTGTGTGTGTGTGTGTGTGTGTGTGTGTGTGTGTGTGTTTGTGTGTGTGTGTGTGAAAGAGTTTGAAAGTGGAAGTGTGTGTGTGTGTGTGTGTGTGTGTGTGTGTGTGTGTGTTTGTATGTATGTGTGTGTGTGTGTGTGTGTGCGTGTGTGTATTGAGTGTTTGTTTGTTTATATGTTTGTAAGGTGTTTGTTTGTGTGTGTGTGTGTGGTTGTGACTGAGAGTATGATATCTTGACTGACAAACATAAGGATTGACTCCCTTCTCACTCTCACTCTCCTCTCACTCTCCTTTTCTCCCTCTCACTCTCCTCTCACTCTCACTTCTTTTCTCCCTCTCCTCTCACTCTCCTCTCACTCTCCTCTCCCTCTCCTTTCGGCCCTCTCACTCTCACTCTCCTCTCCCTCTCCTCTCGGCCCTCTCACTTCTCGTCTCACGCTTTCGCTCGCCCTCTCACCTTTTGCCTCGCCTCTCACCTTTCCTCTCCCCTTGCTTCCTTCCATCTCTGTCACTCTGCCGTTCTCACATTTCCTCGCCCCTCCATGCAGTCTAACCTGTTGCATTTAACTCCTTTCCTCCCTGTCTGCCTCCTTCTCCTTCTCCTACCCCGTCTTCAATCCTTCCCTTCCTCTTCCTTCTGCACCCCCATCTTCCTTCCTCCTCTCCTCCACCACCCCCATCTTCCTTCCCTTCCTTCTCCACCCCCATCTTCCATCCCTTCCTCCTCCTCCTCCACCTCCATCTTCCCTCACTTCCTCCTCCTCCACCCCCATCTTCCCTCCCTTCCTCCTACTCCTGCCCTATCATCTCTTCCTCTTCTTTTTCTTCCTCCTCCTCTATCCACGTTCCTCTCCTCTTTCTTCCTTCAGCATCACACACACTTTTTTCTGTATTCCGTCCGGCCTTTTTTTTATCGCTTCACTTCTAGTCCTTTACATTTCCCTGTACAGCCACGTCTCTCTCTCTCTCTCTCTCTCTCTCTCTCTCTCTCTCTCATATTACCACTAACTTTCCCACACTCATCCCACCACAGATACCACTGAAACCCACTACCGCAACAACAACAACAACAACAACAACAACAACAACAGCACCATCACCATCACCATCACCATCACCACCACCACCACCAACAACAACAACAACAACCCATGCAGACCACAACATAACTGCTGATCAGACAAAACCAAAACAAACTCTACTTCACCTGGACCCAATCAATCACTCACTCACACCCTCAGCCAATCACAAAGCAAGCAAGCAAGCACCAGTCAGTCAGTCAGCAGCAGTCAGTCAGTCAGTCAGTCAGGCAGTCAGTACCCCATCCTCCCTTCTTTGGCAGAGAGAGAGAGAGAGAGAGAGAGAGGTCAGCACCGAGGGGAAACAAACAAACAAACAAACAAACAAAGTACTGCTGAGTGTTGCTGATTGAAATAAAAAAGTGCGAAGGTGAATGAATGCTTGTGGAAAATATTGAGCTGTTGTTGTTGTTGGTGGTGTTGCTGGTGGTGGTGGTGTTGTTTATTACTGGTAGTGAGGTGGTATACAGTGAAAAGGAGTATGTATGTGTGTGTGTATAGTGGAGGTGTATGTGTGTGTGTATAGTGGTTTGAGTTAGTGGAGGTGTATGTACAGATGGACACAGGTATTGTGCTACAGCCCAGGTGAAATATACTTGTCCCATTTGAGTAACCAGTGTCTATTATCAGGTAGTTGCTTTTTATTACCATCCTCAATACTGACTTCTGCCCCTGATGTCTCCTATTTGGCACTAAGGAACTTGATATTGGGAGAAATTTACCATCTTTCACTTGGGCTATACCTCGAATTCCTGTGTCCAACTGTATGTGTGTGTATAGTGGAGGTGTATGTATGTGTGTGTATAGTTGTTTGAGTTAGTGCAAGTGTATGTGTGTATAGTGGTTTGAGTGATATGTATCGGATGGTGAATATTTTATAGTGTGTATATAGTGAAAATTGAGCTGGAGGCATAAATAATGAACTCACTAACTATTATGATGGAAGATGGAGGCAGTGAAATAATTACACACAGTCACTTGATATTTACACCTTCTTTATGCACGTCTTTAATTATTACCATGAGGGAGAATGGAGTAGTGAGAAGAGTTTTAATTTTGCATAATGACAAACTCGTGTAACATTAATATATTCCTGGAACATTTTCCCCAAGAGAAAAAATGAGTGATGGAATATAAAAAGTTGCATGAAAATGACATTATACTAATAAGTTAACTACATCTGAAAGTGAAGCTTCAAAATGGAACCAGTAATAACGCTGATATTATAATGATGATAATTTTCACCTTCACTGTATTTATGTAAAAGTGAAATAACTATTATATATATATTTTTTTCTTTTTTTTTTATATATTCCCTTAAACCAGCGAAAATAATTATTCGGAAAATAATCAAATGTTGTTGGGAAATCTGTGAAGCGAATCCCCACATCGAGAAAAAATAACATGTGTGTGTGTTTGTGTATGTGTGTGTGTTTGTGTCTATATATTCCATTGTTTATAAATCCTCGTTTTACCACAGTAGTAATAAAGGGGAATAAAACGACACAAACTATGAGAGAAAATTAAATGTATGTATGTATGTATGTATGTTGAAGATGATGAATACCTACCGATAATTTCCCAAAACATTTAATACATTTTATTTTGATAGTGTAAAAAAAAAAAAAAATAAACACACACATACTGCGATAATGTATGTTTGTTTCTTACCACTTGAGGAGACATTACACTTTTGATATAGTGAACTGCCTTGGTTCCTCCAGAGTAAGTCAGGAAACAGGACTCAGAATAAGTAAAACTAATGGGGGTTTGTTGCTTGGAATAGTTTGGATGAATTGGTTACTCCAGATTTACCAACACTGCTGCTCCCTTAAAATAAGACAATACAGAAAAAAAAACATACATACACACACATACATACGCAAACATATATACATACATACATACACATACACACACACACACATACACATACACACACATACATTCATACACACACACACACACACACACACACACTCACACACACACACACACACACACACACACACACACACACACACACACACACACACACATATACACACACACATACATACATACATACACATACATACACACACACATACACACACACACACACACACATACACACACATGTTGATTATTAATATACGGCATTGAGATTAACCTTATAACAAAAGGGGATTAATATTATTTATGCAGAATCAAGATTATTTCGTTTGATTCATAATACTCACGTGAAGCAGAAATAAAAAAAAGTTAACTAGGCCGCCTTAAGCTGAAAAAAAAATGTGTTGAAAATAAAAAGAACTGCTTAGGTACCACAACAACAACAACAACAACAATAACAATAACAACAACAACAACAACATGTTATAATTATAAGCCCTAGTAAAGTACTGACATCACATGGATTATTATAAACACAATACTAAAAATACATTATAGGAAAATAAAAAAAAAAGTTATTCAGTGCAGAAATAAACCCGTTTCCATATTTATACTTACGAAATGTATATATATATAATGGTTAAAAACAAGTACTCTTTATTCCAGACTGTTACGGTAAAAAAAAAGAGCAGAAGTAAATCATTCATAGCTTTATTTTAGAGAGTAAAAATATGACTCAGGAATTTTGTGTTGGTGAATCTGGAGCAACTGATTCCTCCAAACTTTCCTAGCATACCTTTAGAGGAATCAAGGCACTCCAATGTATGTACCAAAAAACGAATTACCACCTTAAGGGGATGCGGGAATAGGGGGACAGGTTTGGGGGGTGCAGGAGTAGGGTGACAGGCTTTGGGGTTTATGGGGGGGTTAGGGGGGTGCGGGAATCAGGGACAGGCTTTCTACCCCCCCCTCCCAAGCCAGTCCTCCCTATTCCCGCACCACACAAACCCACTACCCCCACCCAAGCCTGTCCCCCTACTCCCGCACCCCCTAAAACGGACTGTGAGATTTTACTTAGATACTCGTGTGTGTGTAATAATAATAATAATAATAATAATTAACGGGTTATTGATAAAGGCAGCCCTAAAGCTGAAAATATACATAGAGACAATGATTTACAGTAGTGAATGATGAGTAGCACACAGATTCCCCACAACAGCTCATTTACTCATAGAAAGTAAAGAATAAAATTATAATATACATAATACAAAAAAATTAGTTATGGAAGAAGCATAAAATACATGTTCATATAAAATTCTTACGTATGAATTCTTTAACAAAAGCACAAATTTATGAATTTAAAATCTTAACAATAGTTGGAATGGTGGTGTTTTTGTAAGGGTTTGTCCGGGGAGCTTTGATTGGGATGAGACGGTTGTGGTGACGAACAGCCCTAAGAGGAGGTGGGGCTTGGTCTGGCAGGAAGTGACGATGTCTTGGGTGCTTCAAGAGCTTTGTAGCGAATTGTTGGAGCTGGTGTTTGTGGAGGTCTGATATGGTGGGAAGGTTTACTTGACTAATTGCATCTTGGTAGTTTGTGTAGTTCAATCCAAGAATAATTCTCAGGGCTCTTTTTTAGACTTTCTCAAGTTTACTTTTCTGTGTCAAGTTAAGTGATGAGGACCATACGGGAGAAGCATAGCAAAGTTTGGGTAGGATGAATGTATTGTAAAGATGTGTCATGTCGCTGGATGGAACTCCAAGTTTCTTTAGTGTTCTTAGTATGTGTAATCTATATGATGATAATTGAACTGTGGTGTTGACATGAAGGTCCCATTGTAATTTATCTTGAAGTAGAATGCCTAGTAGTTTAGTGGAGTGAACCACTTGGAGGGCATGGTTGCCTAGCTTGAGTACTGGTGGAGGGGTGGGTTTTTTTGTTAAGTTGAAATGCATGACTATGGTTTTATTCTTATTGATAGTGACGTGATTCTCTTGGGTCCAGGTAAGTAGGGCATCAAGATTTGATTGAAGGTTGCTGTAGTCTGGGGAAATATTACTGATAGGTGTGGCTATGGTCGAATCATCGACATATTTCCAGCAGAGTTGTGTATCTTTAAGAGCATCATTGATTATAATTAAAAAACAAAGTGGACCCATACGTGTGCCCTGAGGCACACCACAAGTAAGGGTTTGGAAATTGGAGTTTTTTCCCTGAAATCTGACGGACTGTTGGCGGTTGTGGAGAAAGTCAGCTAACCAGGAGACTAAACATTCCCTAAGGCCAAGTTTAATTGCTTTGGTAATAATTGTTGTGTGATCTACTAAGTCAAATGCCTTGGTGAAATCAATAAAGACTGCAATTGCTGAGGTACTACGTTTATCTAGGTTTTTGTGAACAAAATCAAGAAAATTGATGAGGTAGTGACTGGTGGAAGATGATTTTACATTACCATATTGGTTAGGGTCTATCTGGTTATATTTGTCGGTATATGTCCATTCTGCGGCAAAGCTTTCACAAATATTAGGCTTGGTATAGGTGTTATAGCGATGGGACGTAGTTCACTAAGAGACTTTGGGTTGGTTGATTTAGGGATTGGGGTGATATATGAGCGTTTCCATCCTGTGTGTGTGTGTGTGTGTGGTGGAAACGTAGACGAAATCCTGCGACGAATCCTGTGGGTTTTATGGAAGAAGAAAACCATCAACACTTTCTTTACCATTCATGATTCCCTCTAATGGTTTGTGATCTGTGTGGTGGTGTGGAGGAGGGGGCTAGAGATAATGTAGGTGTGTGTGTGTGTGTGTGTGTGTGTGTGTGTGTGTGTGGAGAGGAAGAAAGGGCTATTAAAGATAGTGTAGTACTGTAGTAGTCTTTTAATGGTTTGTCTCTGTTTACGTTGGTTTTTACTTTCTCTCTCTCTCTCTCTCTCTCTCTCTCTCTCTCTCTCTCTCTCTCTCTCTCTGTTGTTCATTTCATTTTGCCAGTGTCTCCATTCCCAGTAAAACCCTTCCCTTCTTCATTCACCATTTTTCTTCTTGTGATTCACCATTTTGTCTTCTTGTCATTCACCATTTATATTATTCTCATTCACCATTTTCCTTCTTCTCATTCACCATTTTTTTCCTTCTCATTCACCATTTTTATTCCTCTCTCTCACCATTTTATTCCTCTCATTCACCATTTTTCTCCTTCTTCTCTTTTTTGCCTCTGTGAAGGATGTGGTGGAGATGAAATTATGAGGAGACTCGTCGGTGACCCTGAAAGGCGAGAATGCATAGGAAAACAAGAACGAGAGACGAAAAAGTTGACCAGTTGGGCCAAACCAGAAATAAGGAAAAGGGAAAAGAAAGATGACGGGCAAGTGGTGGCGGCCAAAGTGTAAATAAAACAAACGCTACTAAGACGAAACTCAAACTTTGAGAAATAGAAAGAAACTACAAATAATTCAGACATTTATTTATTTTATGGGTGGATGAAATTGGGAAACGATAAGAAATAATTTAAAAAAAAGGGACTACCAGAAAAGTGGAAAAAAAAGTGACAAAAAAAAAAAAAAAAAAAGTGACAACCAGAAAAGAGAAAAAAAAGTGACAACCAGAAAAGAGAGAGAATAAAAAAAAAAGTGTTTACGAAAAGGTGAATAAGAAAGAAAGATTTGCATACCAGGAGAAACACACACACATAACAAACAACACACAGAAAAGAAAGAAAGAGAGAAAAGAAAGGAAGGAAGGAAAAGGTGAAATTCAGCAGGTGTACAACAAAGGACTTCCCCACCACCACCACCACACGAGAATAAAGAAAAGAGTAAAACAAAACAAAAAATAAATAGGAAAAACAAAAATAAATAAAACACCTAGTCTATCTATCCTGTGAGCACTTTGAAATTTTGTCTATACGTGAGTGTGGGTGAAGTTGGTCAGGAATAGTGGGTTGTGCATCTGGTATGGGCGTGGATT
Organism: Petrolisthes manimaculis; assembly: GCA_034508575.1. NCBI lineage: Eukaryota > Metazoa > Arthropoda > Malacostraca > Decapoda > Porcellanidae > Petrolisthes > Petrolisthes manimaculis. The sequence goes on along the minus strand of JAWZYT010007463.1, from coordinate 3,022 downwards.
ACCTATATACCTTATTAAACGAGACGTGTGGTTGAAGTATAGGGTGTGGGTGGAACAGTGAAGATAATATAGCGTTGGTCAAAGATTTAAGTGAAAGTGTTAGGCCGCGGTGAGGGATGAGAGTGTGTAGTGTGTGTCTAGTGTGTGTGTGGTGTTAATATCATCACAAAATAAAGAGGTGTAATAACAGCACAATATAAAGAAGTGTAATATCAACACAACTAGGAGTGTGTTGTGTACCATAATGTATGGTTTCAGAGTTAATCAAGTCCCTCAAGTATGTGAATGAAAAGTTGTGTGTAGTGTTGGCTGAAGTGGCTTGGTTGGACGAGATCAGTCAGTCAGTCAGTCAGTAATTTGTGTATATCCAGTGAAATATTGGTGTGGTGTATAATCCTGTGAAATCCTGTTCATAGTGGTGTGTATCTTGTGTATAGTGGTGTATATCCCGTGTGAAACAGTGTGGCAGTATGCGAAGTGTGGTGAGCCCCTTGGCCTTGCTGGTGGTGGTGACGCTGGTACTACTCCTGACACTGTCCACCACCACCACCACCACCTCTGCAGCTCATGGCCATAGTCGAGGCAGGAGGGGCCATCCACACCCACCCTTACAGAGACACCCGGGTTGGTCCTGGCAACAACAGACCACATCACCGGGCAGACGTCGAGGTGGAGGCATCAGACTCAAACAGAACCAGGAAGATCAGAGTCGTAGAAACAATCACAGACAAACCACACACTCCCAGCTGCCACTCGACACCCCTTACCTTCACCACCCCCAGCCCCACGCTCACAGGGGCCCCTCCGTCCCTCTGGGGAGTACCAGGGGGAGAAGAGGATATTCTCCATCGGTATCGTACTCCCTCACTCCACTTTCCGACGGAGGAGTTACGAGAATGCCATCAAGAAGGCGATCGTGTCTCTGCACCGTAACCCTCGCCTCCGTCAGACCTTTGCACACTATCACTTCACCTTCAGTCAAGTGGTGATGAGTACTATGTATCCTTCATCCAGTCCAACCAGTGAGTACATCAGCATTTATCTTATATTATTATTGTTGTTGTTATTATTATTATTATTATTATTATTATTATTATTATTATTATTATTATTATTATTATTATTATTATTATTATTATTATTATTATTATTATTATTATTATTATTATTATTATTATTATTGTAATTATTATTATTATTTTTATTATTGTAATTATTATTATTATTATTATTATTATTATTATTATTATTGTTATTGTTATTGTTATTGTTATTGTTATTATTATTATTATTATTATTATTATTATTAATATTATCATATTTATTATTATTATTATTATTATTATTATTATTATTATTATTATTATTATTATTATTATTAACAATCAATTTGTTTACTTTACGTTATTTATTATAATTTTGGCTTGAGTCGGGTAAGTATATTATTTTCATCATCTGTTACATACATATTGTTTTTATTAACATGTCAGGGATTGTTTCGTTTCCCGTTACTTAAAGTAATTATGATTTTTTTTATATATATAGTGTAGTGAGTCTGTATAAGATTTGATTTCTAAGGATAGGTAATATATTTTGACATTTTTTTTTCTGTCTTGCCAGGATTAATTTGCATCTAGTTTGACGAATATATGTAAAAGTGTGTGTGTGTGTGTGTGTGTGTGTGTGTGTGTGTGTGTGTGTGTGTGTGTGTGTGTGTGTGTGTGTGTGTGTGTGTGTGTGTGTGTGTGTGTGTGTGTGTAATGTAAGTGTGTTTGTGTATAGTGTAAGTGCGTGTGTGTACAATGTACAGTATGTGTGTGTGTGTATGTGTGTTTGTACTTGTGTGTGTGTGTGTGTGTGAATTGACTCGAGTATACATATATTATTATCGGAGTCAGGTTTAATGCCCCCATGCATATATTATTGACCCCATATATTCCATTTCCTATATTATTATCCTCCCTCACACCATAATCCCACCTGCCTCTTTTCTCATCTCGACCCTCTCCTCCCCCCTCCACACTTTTCTCCTCCCCCTTTCCTTCATTCTCTCTCTTCCTCTTTCCTCATCCCGACCCCCTCCCCTCCTCTCCTCCCCCCCCACACTCCTCTCCTCCCCCCCACTCCTTTCCTACCCTACACACTCCTCTCCTACCCCACACACTCCTCTCCTCCCTCACTCCTCTCCTCCCCTCTTTCCTTCATTCTTTCTTTTCCCTTTTCTTCATTCTGTGTTCACTCTTTCCTCATCTCGACCCCCTCCCCCCCCCCCACTCCTCCCCCCTTTCCTTCATTTTCTGTTCACTCTTTCGCCTTTCCTTTATTCTCTGTCCCCCTTCCCTATTTCCTTCATTCTCTCTCCCTCTTCCCTATTTCCTTCATTCTCTGGCCACTCTTCCCTCTTTCCTTCATTTTATCTTTTCCCTATTTCCTTCATTCTCTATCCACTCTTCTCCTTCCTTCTCCCTCCCCCTTTTTTCCTTATCCCTTCCTCCTATATTCCTCCTTTCCTCCCCTCCTCCATTCCTCCCCTCCTCCCATTCCTCCCCTCCATTCCTTCTCTTCCTCCATTCCTCCCCTCCACCCATTCTCTCCCCTCCATTCCTCTCCCCTCCCCCCTCCCCCATTCTCCCATTCCTCCCCTTCTCCCATTCCATTCCTCCACTCCCTCCATTCCTCCTCTCCCTCCATTCCTCCTCTCCTCCTCTCCTCTCCACCCATTCTCTCCCCTCCATTCCTCCTCTCCCTCCCTTCCCCCCATTCTCCCATTCCTCCCCTCATTTCCCCCCATACCTCCTCTCCCCCCATTCTCCCATTCCTCCCCTCCCCCCATTCTCCCCTCCTCCCCATTTTTATCAGTGGTACAGGGATAAGGTACAATAATTAGGAAAGGTATTACAGGTGAATAGGAAGATAATTAGGTCGTGTAGAGATGATGATGATGATGATGGTGATGATGATGATGATGATGATGATGGTGTATGGTGACTCTAAATGTATTCGTGTCTCAGTAGGTTATTAG
>JAWZYT010007462.1:0-22738 GCA_034508575.1 Petrolisthes manimaculis | reverse complement strand
AACAACTCCAACAATAACAACAACAATCCCCCTCATTCCCTCCCTTCCCCCCCCCCTGGTCCACTTCCTCTTCCCCTTGTTGTTAATTAAGTTGGGAAGTAAAAATGAAAAATAAATTGCTTTTCATCTCCGGCCGTTAATTCAAAGTGTGCAATTTTTCTCGACTCAAAAAATTACCATCCAGGCCTTTTACAGCAAAAATGGGTCCCTTTACCTAGCCAACCTTTTAGCATTATTTTTTTTTTTCCCCTGTGATATTCTTGGGCAATGAATATGCAAATAGATTTTTTTCCCAGGGTGGATAACTGCATGCCCCCACCATCCACCCTTCCCAGACCCATCTTCCTATCTGTCTCTCTATCCTCATCAATCTTATCCCTTTTCTTCCTATCCCTGCCACTGATCTAGGTAGCAACTCTCTCTCTCTCTCTCTCTCTCTCTCTCTCTCTCTCTCTCTCTCTCTCTCTCTCTCTCTCTCTCTCTCTCTTGGTCCATCTAATTATTCACCTGTATAATTATCTATCTATCTATCTCCTTCAGTCCCTTTCCTTTTTCCTTCAATGGTAGTTAATCATTCTTTCAGGTATTACTCTATCTCTCTCTCTCTCTCTCTCTCTCTCTCTCTCTCTCTCTCTCTCTCTCTCTCTCTCTCCTACATCAAACACACCCATCTTTCTTCCTTCATTCACCCACTACTCTTCCCTACTTTCTCCTTATCTCCTCCACACCACCTACCCACCAACCCGTCCACCCTCAACAACCTATCCACGCCTCCCTACCCATCTATACCCATCCCTCATCCTGCCACGTCTCTCCCCCCTATTACCTACACACCGTTATTACCACTCACCGTTCCTCCACACTACTCCTGCCTCCTCTTATTTTACCTTCCTTGCCTTATCTTAACTCCCTCCCTCCCTCCTTTCTTTCTTTCTTTCTTCCTTCCTTCCCTCCTTTCTTTCTTTCATTGTCTTATCTTCCATCTCTCCTTCTTTCATTATCTTATCTTCCATCCCTCCTTCCTTCTTTCCTTCTTCCATCCCTCCTTCCTTCCTTTCCTTATCTTCCATCCCTCCCTCCTTCCTTCCTTCCTTCTTTGCCTTATCTTCCATCCCTCCTTCCTTCCTTCCTTCCCTCCCTCTCTCCCTCCCTCCCCCCCTCCTTCCTTCCTTCCTTCCTTGCCTTATCTTCCATCTCGTGTTCTTTCTATTTTTCACATTTAAACATTTTTGTCCTAGCTTCACTTAACTTGCTCTCACTCGTCTTATCTTCTTCCTTTCATTCCATATTTTCACTCGTTTTATTCTTGGTCCTTCTTCCACTTCTCCCACGCTCTTTAACTTTCATCTCCTTCCATTCCATGTTGTTGTTTTATTTGCCGTGTTTCATTGTGTCTCCTTCATTCACTCACTCTTAAAACCTGGTCAAAACGTATCTAATCCCCATCATCAAAGTTTATCAAAAACATATGTACGTAATAACAAAGGGAATGGAACACAGTGCATTTTCACCAGAACACACACACACACACACACACCATCAAATCTAACATTTCTCCACTCTCCTCTGATCACTCTACCGCTCCCCCCCCCCCAATCCCCATCTCCACTAACCTCTCCCTCCCCTGGTCCAGTAAATCCTGTTTCCCTCTACCTCCAACCCACTCTACTTAAACTCATTCATTCCCGTGGGTGGTATGGTGTAAGTATTCATTTCAGTAGATGGTGTGGTGTGGTGTGGTGTGGGTAGTCATTCCAGTTGGTGGTGTGGTGTGGTGTGGTCGGTGTTACTCCATGGGTTCTAATCAGCCGGGAGCCAGATCGATTCCTAGTCAACTGAGCCATTCATCCTCTTCACCATCCAGGCTCTTTCTAGCTAAGGAAGGGTAAAGGGATCGATGCGTCCACCCCCAGCCTTTATAACCTCGGCAAAGATGATAACAATTTGGGTAACGAACCTCAGAGAAGGGTAATAATCTACTACTGGGTGGCGTGGCACTCAGGAACAACCAGTCCCTCGGGAAGTTTTTATTTACGTTCTATTTATATTTTTTCCCAGAATCAAGGAGGTAAGTTTGGGCAATTCTTATGTAATGAAACTTCGGGACACTAATCTATGGATGAGATATTTTCTCAGTGTATTTTTTATTATTATTATTATTTTTTTTTTATATATATATTTTTTTTGGGGGGGGGGGGGTCACTGAGAGGGATATTTTTTTGTAGAACTTAAAAGAATATAATTTCATAACCTTAGTACTGACTCCGCGTTGATAGTTTTGTAAATTATTGTTATTATCATTATTTTAGTTATCCCCCTCACAGAAAAGGAAATATAGGAATGAATAGAAGCCAGATAAAGTGATACAATTTTAAAAAGAAAAATTAATAAAAGGGTTAAGGATTAGTGAAAAAAAAAACGAGAAAGACAAAGAAAAAAAATGAGTTGTATAGATAAAGATACAAAGTTACAAAAAACGACAAAAATAAAATAAAAGACAGAAATGGAAATGAAAAGAAAAAAAAAAATAATCCACCCAATCGTTACCAACCACGACCTAAAAAAAAAATTCCCCTTTTATGAACGCCATTTGCCATTCTCCCTGCGCCTGGATTCGCCATTTAGCACACCGAACGAGGCGACGGTAAACAAAAATCGAGGGCCATAAGAACCACAGAAAAAAAATAGCTGTAAATACTTGACGTGGGTGAGTTTAGAGTGAGAGAGAAAGAGAAAGAAAGAGAGAGAGAGAGAGAGAGAGAGAGAGAGTGAGGGGGAGAAGGGACTAATGGAAAGTCAATGGAGGGGTGGGATAACAAAAATGAAGGAGGGGGGGAGGAGAGGGAAGGAGGGGGGAAAAGGGGGTTGAATCTCCCGTCAGAATTGCTCATATTTAGTCAATGCCTCGTCCACACACACACACACACACACACGTCTCCCTGCTCCCCCTTTCCCTTGCCTACCTGACCTTCTCTGCCTATCTTTCCTTCCCTAAGTCTTCCCCCTTTCTTTTATGCTTTCCCCACCTCTTATCTTCTTCCTTGCCAGTCTCTCCCTCTTTCGCCTCTTTCCTATACTTACCTTCCTACTCTTCCCATTATCCCCTATCCCCCCCACGTTACACCTCGTCACTTCCCTGTCCTAATCACTTCCATTTCCCCTGCCCTCCCCAGACTATTTTCTCTCTCTTCTCTGCTAACATTCCTCCTCCTATTCATTTTCCTGACGAATCTATCACAAACTGTCTATTACCTTCTCTTATCCCAGTTTTACCAGCAGCTTTCCCCTTCCATTCAGTCTCTTTTTTACTCATCTTTTCTGTCGTTCACTCACATCTCCCTTCCTTCCTTCCTTCCCTAACTTACTTGACGTGAACACTACCTGACTGTCACACCTCTCTTCCTCTCCATCTACCAACTACTACCCCTTACCTCTTACACTTTAATCACCTCCACTTCCTGCCATCAAAATAATGAGTGTACTTATGGATGAGATTTCAGCGCTGCACTAACCATTTGCGACCACTAAAAATATTCTTCCCGTGGGTTTATCATATGCAAATCAGGGAAAACAACCCCTGTGCAATCTGGCGAATCTATCTCCCCGTTGCACTGCTGCATTCCGGTGCTAATCCCTCTTTTGCAATATTCATCGCCGTCCGGAGACACTTCATTTACTTGTAAATTGCCAAATTAACTGCCGGGTAGATTTTGCATAGCCGGCCCCACCATGAACTACATACAGTCCACACGTTGGTCATCCCAGCCGGGGGACGACTTCACTCACACAAATATTAACAAAAAATGCATCCAGTTCCCCCAGCAAGTACGAAAATAGAAAACGGAAAATACCAAGCCACCTCCACTATACTTTACATAGAGCAACAACAATGATATCCAATATACAGAATCACCTTCACTACTCTCAAACAACAACAAAGATATTCAATATACAGAGTCACCTTAACTATTCACAAACAAACAAACAATGAAATTCAAAATAGAGACACCTTCACTACAAACTTAATCCCAACACTATAACAATGACTCTTCCTGTTGAGTGAGTCTAGTAGCGGGCAACCCCACCTTCCCTCTCTTACCTGTCCTCTGTGAGCCCCGGTAGCTACGCCCACTGCTTCTGACGTCACACTCCTCGTCGCTGGAGGAGTACTGATTGGCCGAGGAGTTGGTGCCCCCTGATTGGTTGCTGCTCCGCCAATCAGGGCGCGGGCCTCGCCTACTGCTACTGCGATTGGGCCCCGTCCTAGAGCGGCCTTCCTGTTCCATCTCATCGGTTGACGGTCATCTGTGGAAGAGGGAAAAACTGAATGTGAGATGAGGGTGCCTTACTATCAGGGCAAAGAATAGTTTATAGTCTGGAGAGGGTCAAGTCGGGACTATAAAGGTTGTACAAACAATTATCCTGAACAAAACAATTAATAGGATTTGATGTGGGGTTTTCTTGTTTGTTTATATTCACGAAATTGTAAAGCTCAAATTTGTTGGCACAATAAATAAATAAATAAATAAATACATCAGAGAGAAAGAAAAAAAAAACAATTTGTTGCTCCTTTTAAAACATAATTGACTGCATCCTTTGTCTTCATCTTTCTTCACATTTTGCCTCCTTTAAATATATTCCTTTTCTAACATGAGTTTTTCTTCAATCTTTCCTTGATTCTTCTTTTTCTTCCTCCTCCTTCTCCTCCTCCTCCTTCCTCTAACAGCTTCATCAGGAGCAATAGGTGCATCGATGTTTGAAAAGTCCTTGGAAATACTCACATTCTCAAAATAATATTCAAACTACCTCTCTCTCTCTCTCTCTCTCTCTCTCTCTCTCTCTCTCTCTCTCTCTCTCTCTCTCATCTGTGTCATCCTTCCCTTCCCCTTCCTTTCCTTATGCATGAAGCCATTCGCTCTCACCTCTCTTCAATCCCTTTCCTCACTTTCCTACCAATTCAATATACACTATCCAATCCCATTTCAATCCTCAGACCCCATACTATCCCCCATCTGTTGCCGAGCTTCCAATCTTTCAATCTTTTTCTTTCCTTCCTTTTTCCATTGTTTTCTTTCTTTTCTTTATATCTATATTCAATTCCTTTACTTCCCATTTCTATATCTATTCATTTCGACTGATTGTTTTTATTTGTTTTCGTTCATTCAAAAACTTCCTTGCATTTTTTCTTCGCTATTAAATATTTTTCCTTCGTGTTTGTTTTCTATTTCGAGTTTCAAAAATATATAATGACGAAAGATAAATGTTAAGAACAGTTTCACTAGATAAAGACAAAATCAAAACAAGTTAAAAGAGAACACTGACCACAGGAAAGGAAAAAAAACAAGGTTAGTGCCTTCCCTGGTATCCTGCCTCGGCCCCTTCATGCTTTCTTCCCTCACATCCCCAATACCTCATTACCAACCCCATCTATTTCCCAGACAACTAACTATTTTTCTCATTCCCAAACCCTCTGTAACACCTTTAACCCCTGCCTTCTCCTCTCCACACAACCCTAGCTATAAGACCTTTCCTACTCCCTTCCCCAACAACCCCAACATCTTGCCGCCTCCTCCTCCTCCTCCTCCTACTCTCCATTTCTACCCATCCCGTCCTATCCCTTTCCTACCTTCCCTCACAACCTCCCCAGTGGGATACCGGTACCTCCTCCTCCTCTTCATTCCATCCCCGCCCCGTCCCACCCCAGGCTGACTGACTCTCGCGTGTGGGACAGCAATTTATGGTAAAACTGGTTGGTGGGGACACGCGACACAGCTCCCAAGGCACACAAACCGCAGGACACACATACACATACACACACACACTACACCCAGGACTCTAGGCACACTACACTCAGAAACACACTAAAGACAAACTGTACCCAGACTGGAAACACTACACACTGGACACATCAAGACCCACTGCTGCTCCAGGGGTACAACAAAACACACTAACCGACACCACGTAACACACCAACACCCCCCTGAACAACACACCACCAGAACACACTACATAGACACACAGGACACACCACCAAGACATAATACCCATACCATACTAACCTACACCTCAAGACACATCATTACAACCGCGACACACCACAGCACGAAACTACCACCTCTTTACTTGCTCTTAAACACTCCCTCAGTCTCTACTTACCACCACAAGACCTAATTAGATGAATGCAAACCCTGCGTGCTCTACTGTCCAGGTCATGTGTTTATTTTTCCTATACTTATTTATTTTCTTTCTCGAGGCAGTCGCGAAATAATGGACACCTACAATTTCATTTTTTATATGACTTTATTATACTTATTACGGCACATATTTTAGTCGATCGTAATTTACTGAGTATTTTTGTTTACCACCAATCTACCACCATAAACACCACATTGTCCAGAACCACAACAAGTACTCACAACCACCAAAACAACATCACCAACCCACCATGATCACGACCACCAACCAACCCACCACATATATCACCACCATCACCCCCACAAACCCCAAACCATCACCATCACTAACAACCACCCCCTCCCCAACCACCCACCACCACTATCACCACCAACTCCCCACCCCCACCACCCCTATCATCACCCCAGCTCGCATCATCACCAGGCATCATCATTTCTAAGGCCTCGTGCCGCAGCCTCCATCACCACAACCATTACCATCAGTCACCACTATCACCACCACCAGCAATGCCGCCTTCTCCATCACGCCCGCCATTACCGCTATCGCAGCAGCCGCCGCCGTCGCCGCCACCATCTCCACCGCCTCCGCCCCCGCCAGCCGCCACTGCACTGTTCTCCTTTGCACTACAGACGTCCCATTTGTAGTCACAGCTTACATTTCCTTCCAAAGCCACTGCACGAACAACAACATTCCCCCCTTCTCCTTCCCCTTCCAGTCAATCCACTGTGCAATAAACTGTCTTCCAGTAAAACCCATGTGCGACAAACTGTTTCTCACACGACTCAAGTGATAACACACACACACACACACACACACACACACACACACACACACACACACACACACACACACACACACACATACACACACACACACACACACTAACCCTGCAACTACTAACATAGCATCAACCTCAGTCATACGAACCCCTTAAAGGCAACAAAGGAACTTAAATATTTTCAAAACTGTATAAAATAAGAAATCATAAAACAAAAATGAATAAGTTAAATAATAAACAAATTTTAAATAGAAATAAATAAAAATATGCAAATTTATAGGTGGCTAGATGAGACTGTCAATCTGGCTCCCTAACCAAGCTTTATCAGCAGCTTCTGAGCTCTTTATCTAATAAGCACAATATTATTTTCCTCCGTTCTCTGATCAAACTAAGGCTTCAGGCGTCCTTCCACTCTTATACAAAGGGTTGGATAACGCCCCGAGGAGAATCTGAACTGAACAAATTTAGCCTGGGAACGTAGGGCGAAGGAGGGAAGACGAAGGAAAACGAGGCTACTGAGATGGCCCCTTCAGTCTAGCGTATGGTGGTGAGACCTGCTATCTGCTGGGGCTACGGCCACTTAACAGCACCAGATGGTTGCTCCGACCCTTCCTCACTCCCCTTCTTCTCCTCACGGCTGGATGGCTGCTTGGTTGGTTGTTTGGTTTGTTTGTTGGTTAGGTGGCTGGCTGGCTGGTTGTTTGGTTTGTTTGTTGGTTGGCTGGCTGGTTGTTTTGTTTGTTTGTTGAGTGGTTGGTTGGTTGTTTGGTTTGTTTGTTGGTTTGTTGGGTGGCTGGCTGTTTGGTTTGTTTGTTGAGTGGCTGGTTGTTTGGTTTGTTTGTTGGTTTGTTGGGTGGCTGGTTGTTTGGTTTGTTTGATGGTTGTTTTGTTGGTTGGCTGGCTGGCTGGCTGGTTGGCTGTATGGCGTGGCTGGATGAAGGAAGGAAGGAATGGGAAAGAAAGTATAGCTACGTAAAATAAACACAACCACAAACACGGAATAGACGACAACATGAAGTAATAACCCTATACTCATCCAAAGAGGAAATCTAAATAAATAAATAAATAAATAAATAAATACGGTTTTTTATTTCATTACACACACAAAAAAAAAAAAAAAAAAAAAATTATATCCAGCCTAAAATACATAGGGAATAAAAAATTAAGCAGATCTGTATATAATTCATTCTGGGCTCGTGCTCTCTAAACGTTCACGTCAACAAATCAATCCATCAATCATCACTATAGAGACATGGTGGTGCGGCGGCCCCCTCCCCCCCCCTGTCCATCACGTGGTGTGTGAATACCAGCACACAAACATACATACACACACACTCACACTCACAGACATACAAACACACACAAACTCACACTCACATACACACACTCACATTCACTCTCACACAGACACACACTCACACTCACTCACACACACACACACACACACACAAACGCAGGTCAGATACATTTTACATACAGTCACACATACACACACACACACACGCACGTAGGTTGGATCCATTACACACACACACACACACACACACACACACACTCTCTCTCACACACACACACACTCACCCTGCAACGAACGGCACTGCCAACAAAATGCAAAAGCAGAAATAACCAACCTGCCGCGGCCTCGCCTGCAACATACACACACAAACAAACAAACAAGTACGGAACAACGAGGGTTAGACAAATAAACCAACACAGAGGTATAGGATCCAATTACAAGCTATACCAACTGACCTTCTCCCCCAGGACCTCTCCCCCCCCCTCTCTCTCTCTCTCTCTACTCTCTCTCTACTCTCCCTCTGCTCCTTCCCCTCTCTCTGGACTCCAACTTACTTACTTCCTCTCTCTCTCTCTCTCTCTCTCTCTCTCTCTCTCTCTCTCTCTCTTGTGGGGTGCCACAAGGGTCAGTTTTAGGCCCAATCCTATTCCTAGTTTACATAAACGACATAGATGAAGGTCTCTCATGCATAATATCGAAGTTTGCCGATGACACTAAAATTGCTAATACAGTACTCACTAACGCACAAACTAAAGAAATGCAAGATAATCTCGATAAATTGTCGAACTGGGCGAAAACTTGGCAAATGTCCTTCAATGCAGATAAATGTAAAGTACTCCATATCGGACATCGTAACGTAACTGCAAACTACTCGTTAAATGGTAATCAAATTAAAAGCGTGGATCAAGAGACAGACTTAGGGGTCACAATATCAAGTAACCTAAAACCCAGTCAGCAATGTACGGAAGTAATTAAGAAAGCAAATAAAACTATCGGCTTTATTGGCAGAGCATTCGAGTATAAGTCCAAAGACACAATCCTCACTTTGTATAATTCCTTGGTCCGTCCCCTTATGGAATATTGTGTCCAAGCCTGGTGCCCGTACTACCAGAAAGATATAGTAAAATTGGAACGAGTCCAACGTAGAGTTACTAAAATGATACCAAGTCTACGAAACAAAACGTATGAAGAGCGGCTAAATGAATTGAATCTATTCCCATTAGCACAACGTAGATTGAGAGGCGACTTAATCCAGGTATTCAAAATAATCAAAGGCATAGACAATATGGACTGCAACAAATATTTCAATATCGATCAATCAAACTACACGAGAGGTAATGGCTGTAAAATCATAGGTAAATCTTTTAATTCACACGAATCCAAGAATTTCTTTTTTAACCGAGTCGTCAACTTATGGAATGGGCTTCCCCGTAACGTAATAGAATGTAACACAGTAGATAGCTTCAAACGTCGCCTTGATAAACACCTTGCATCTAGTCCCCGACTTTCGATGTTTACTAATGAATAATTTTTTGCCCATTACAGGTGGCAAGTTAGCCAAATTTCAACTACTTTCTATCTTTCCTATAAAATTTCCTTGTGGAGTTTTCTCTACCAACCCCACAAGGTTCTGACTTCTGACTTTATTTCCAGTACGGCTCAGGCCGGAGGGTGGGGAGAGAGCCTTCTACTTTGCTATCCTTACCTACGACTATCACTGGGGAGAAATTCATTCTCTACCAGTAACCTTTTAATCAGATCACCCCGTGTGGACCGTAAGGTCTGTTGTGGTCTGTGATTCTATGTAACTCTATGTAACTCTTCCTTCCTCTCCTCTCTGGACTCCAACTTACTCTCTCTCTCTCTCTCTCTCTCTCTCTCTCTTAGTTACGAGGCAGGCAGCTCAGAACGACAAAGATCTTCAACCATAAACTAGAGTGGAAGGAAAAAGACCTGGAATGGCTGAGGTAAGGTGGGGGAGGGGGAAGGAAAAGGAGGGAGGAGGGGAAGGAAAAGGAGGGAGGAGGGGAGGGAAAAAGAGGGAGAGGAGAGGGAGGGGGAAGGAAAAGGAGGGAGGGGGAAGGAAAAGGAGGGAGGGGGAGGGAAAAGGAGGGAGGAGGAGGGGGAAGGAGGGGGATGGAAAAGAGAGGGGAAAGATGGGAAAGCGAAGGAGGTAGGCAAATTAAAGGAAAGTGAGGGAAAGAAGAGGCAGGAAAAGGGAGAGGGAAAGGAGGCAAAGAAGAGGCAGGAAAAGGGAGAGGGAAAGGGGGCAGGAAAAGGGAGAGGAAAAGGGGGGAAGAGAGGTGGATGTAAGGGAAGGAAATGGAGGTAAAACAGGAAGTAAGGGAAAGGTGGAAAGGGAGGGGAATGAATAAATGGTAAGAGGACTAAATGGGACCAAGATAAGAAAGGAGGGGGTGGGAAATTGGGTAATGAAGGACGGAATTGGAGAGAGAGAGAGAGAGAGAGAGAGAGAGAGAGAGAGAGAGAGAGAGAGAGAGAAGTAAGTGAACAGGATGTGAATCAGGATCTTTTCGTTTTCTTGTGTCTCTTTCCTTCTCTCGCTGCCTCCCTTTCCTTTTTTTTCTTTTCTTTCGTCTCTCTTGAGTTCCTTTCGCTCTCGCTCTTCCTTCCTCGTCAATCAACTCTTTCTCGTCTCTCATTTTTCTCTAACCCTTTATCTCAGACTGTCTATCTCTCTGTCAGCCTGTATTTATATCTTTTTCCTTTCAATCATATTCCTAGGCAATGGCTATTTTATAGATACATTTCTCTTCAACTACTAAATTCCTGTTTGTTTGTTTGTGTGTGTGTATGCCCCCCCCCCCCCCCCGTTTTCTCCCTCTTCGACACACCAACCTCCTCTCCATCTTTCCTCAGGCGTCACCCTCCATTACCCACCCACCCACACACACACACACACACAAACACACCCTGAGGCAAGATCTAAACTATCCCCTCTCCCTCCCTCCCTCTTCCTCCCCCCTACAGAATCAAACTCCAGTAATGTACCCTCGATGCCCCCCTCCCCTCCTTCACCCCCACTACAACTTGAACCTTCCTAGTCTTCCTCAGCCCCTTCCCCTCCCCCCTCCCACTTCTTTTCCCCCTCCAACCTGCACCCTTGTTTTTCCCTTTCCTCTTCCTGCCCCCCTGACCCGCCCCCATCTTCCCCATTTCAGGGTTATACATTATTCATGGGGAAACTCGGCTCACCTGGGGCAATGGGGGCTAAGGTGGGGTGGGGAGGATCTTAGAGAATGGGGGAGGAAAAGGAGAAGGGTATAGAGGGGTTCTGGATTGAGGGGAGGAGGAGGATGGGGAGGAAATATATTGATGGTGAGGAAGGAGTAAGTTGGTGGAGTACTAGGTTGAGGGGAGGAGGATGGGGGGGGGGGAAGGATACTGATGGGGAGGAAAGAGAAAGTTGGAGGAGTTCTGGGCTGAGGGGAGAAGGGAGGAGGATAAAATAATAATAAAATAATAGTATGTCACGAGAATATCATACGAGAATAATCACAGCACAAGAGAATAATAATAATAATACAAGAGATATAGTAGCACACAAAAATTAATCACACTGTTTACAACTTGATTATTGATTAGGGAATAATTTATCAATGCTACAACAAGGATTAACACAATAACAAATCAATGAAAAATTCCCACGTAACAATATAGGCAATGTACAACAAATAAAAGTTTAAGCACAAGAATATTAACACTTCACAAATCAATAATGATGAATAATAATAATACTAAACACTAGAATATAAGAGTCTGGTTGCAAGAACAATTGAGTATTTATAATGGGAAAAAATATAATGAGCACAAAGTTATATAATGATATCGAGTGTCAAATAAAATCCCTAACTACTACGAATACAAGACCTTAGCTTTCGTCTCTATAGTACCACGTCCAATACACTCCAAGCTTCCATACAATACACTCCATACAAGTCTATCTGAAGCGGTAACCTCTCTTCCTCTGTGCTCATATTCCCTACAAGGGAGGGTACTACCATTGAGACCCCTAACACCCCGTCCCTCCGGTAGCAGCAAGGTCGAATTTTTTTCAAAACACATCATAAAATGAGCCTTGAAGCGGGTAGGAGCGCGTCGCGATCTGATAAAGGCTTCAGCCAGAAGTACTAGATGCCAATAAGGGTGTGGCTGTATACACGCTATATACTCTTACATACAGGTAGGGAAAAACATATAGTGTATACAATATAAACTATGTATACAATGATACAGTATACATAACAATGTTAATGGTGGACAGGCATTTATGTTTCTGCGTGTTGTGTTGTTGTTGTTGTTTTTTCTCTCTCTTTCTCTGGAGGAAGACAGGCGTGAGGAATCTTGATATATAATATCATATACAGTACTGTAGACAGGCAGCTTGAGTGGGAAACAGACACATACAGAAAAACTAACATGGGCAACAACAACAACAACAGTAGAACTCCCACTCCCAATAAACAAACAACACACCAAACTATGATTTCCCCAACGTGTTCTCCAGTTTCCAGGTATTATTATTGGACTATTATCGACCTTGACTGCGATACCCCTGACGACCAAGAGAGAGAGAGAGGGAAAGAGAGACAGAGAGTACAGTAAACAGACCACGGTAATCTCACCCTCGGCGCTCCAGAACATAAGGCCAGAGTTCCCTTGATGGTTCAGTCCCCAGAGTGAAGTACAAGACATGGGGTGTGATGGATGGGTGAGAGAGGAAGATGAGAGTGCGGGAAGAGAGATTGTGTGAGAAGTGAGAAGGGAGAGAGGAGGGTTGTGGGGAGGGAGGGAGAGAGGATTGTGGGTGAAAGGGCAAGTGATTGTGGAGTAAGGTAGGGGAAGGTAGGGAGAAGATAAGGATGAAGGGAAGGAGAAGAGAGATTAAGGATGAAGGGAAGGAGAAGAGAGATAAAGGATGAAGGAAGGCAGAAGAGGGGTTGTGTTGGAGGGAAGGAAAAAGTTGTAGGATGAGATTTACTTGAAGATGTCGGCAATGATTGTGTATTTGGATGAGAGTGAATGAGAGATAGATAATGGGATCACAAATAAGCCGAAGAAATATTCAGGAAAAAGATGTATGGAAACTTTGAATGAACCCTTAAAAAAACTATACCAAAGAAAAAAAATCTCTCTCTCACACTCACTTATTTTTTCTCTCTCTCTCTCATCCTCGACCAGCCAGCATCCGTCTTTCTCTTTCTCTATCTCCTTTACCCCTCCACCACCCCTCTCCATCCCTTCTCCTGCAATCATCTCTCCCCAACATCAATCTCGCATCCCCATCCCGAACCCTAATTGAATGAGCAAATAATAAAAAAAAACTTGTATCTAGGTCAGGGAAAGGGTTAGGGGGGGGGGAGGTGTAAGGAGTGGGGGGGGGGAAGGAGTGGGGGATGGGGGGTAAGGGGAGGGATGAAAGGAGTTGGAGAGGGGTGAAGGGAGGGAGTGAAGAGAGGGATGTAACGAGTGGGGATGGAGAAGGGGAGAAGGGGTGAAGGGAGTGGGGGATGGAGGAGGGGTGAATAGAGTGGGGGGGGAAGGCTTTAGGGGAGGAGTGATGGGATTGGAGTTTATATAGGGTGGGGGAAGGGGGTTGGTGGAGGAGTGATGGGGTGTAGAAAGGGGATAGGGGAAGGGTTTATATTATAGGGAGGGGGAGAAGTTATAGGGTGGGAAAGAGTTATGGGAGTGGAGGGGAGGGAAAGGATGATGGGATTGGAGGAGGGGGGGAGGATGATGGGGTGGGGGAAGGGAAGGGAAGGAAGGGGAGGTGAAGGCTAGCAATCAGTCCATTTCAGCTTCAGTCTCCAGTCATGGTAATTAACTTGCGTATTAATTAGGTCAACAGCCAGACGACTATTTATTTTTAATCCATTAATTTTTTTGCTTGGGGGGGGGACGGGGGGGGGAGGTGAAGGGGGATGGCTCGCGTATTCATTCATTCATTCATTCATTCATTCACCACCGACCGATAGCGCTTGATTGCCCTCATTTCCCCAACAAAGTGGAAATTGGAGTGTGTCGCGTGGGCTGACCTTTTTGGTGTGTGTGTGTGTGTGTGTGTGTGTGTGTGTGTGTGTGTGTGTGTGTGTGTGTGTGTGTGTGTGTGTGTGTGTGTGTGTGTGTGTGTTTATGTGTGTGTGTGTGTTCTAGCTCCCAAGGACGTGTTTATCATACTGTATTTTCAGTCTGTGTGTGTGTGATGACAGACAGCAAAGTTAAGATGACTACTGTAGCAAGTGTGTGTGTATGTTGACAATTATATATATATATATAGACATAAAGACACTCTCACCTGTTGTTTGACTTTGGTGGAGAATGAAGGTGAAGACACGCCGAAGGATGATGATGATGATGATGATGATGATGATGATGATGATGATGATGATGATGGTGGTGATGATGAAGGAAATTGTAGCCACTACGGAAGGGCCCACAGTGGCAGGAGGAGGAAGACATGGGGTGATGGGGGCGCCTGGGGTGGATATGGGTGAGTGCTTGAGGTAGGCATGAAGGCACGAAGCAGGGAGAGGAGAGGGAGAAGAGGAATTGGGAGGGATGGATGGAGGGAGGGAGGGAGAAGAGGAGGGGCAGAGCAGAGGAATTGGGAGGGAGGGAGGGAGGGGGCGAAGGAGCCTGGTGACTGAGTGAGGGGGACTGCGAAATGGAGGAAGTGTACATATTGTCAGGTGGATTGAGAGTGGAGGTTCGTGAATTGAAGGTGGAGGTGCGTGGAGTGAGATTGGAGGTGGAGCAGTCTGGAGGCATGAAAGCGGGGGGGAGGGAGGGGGGATGAAGCAAGGAATGGAGAAGCAGAGGACGTAGATGGAGCTAATAATTATGAGGAAAGACAGGGAAAGAAAGATATAGAGGAGTAGCCTACCGAGACAAGAGGGTGATGGGAGAGAAAGGCAGGAGGGGAAGCAGAATGATGGAGGAAGAGGAGAAAAGGAATGGGGTGTGAACGTTTGAGAATAGGAAGGAGGTAAGATGGGTAAAAACAGAGAAGGGATTATTCAAGGTCGTGAAACAAGGGAAGATGGTAGGGAGGGAAAAGAATAGAGCTGAAAAAGGGGCAGGAATAGGAGCAAGGAAGGCAAAGGGGCGTCATGAGAGTGGGACAGGAAAGGCAGGAAGGGGGGAAGGAAAGGCAGGAAGGGGGGCAGGAAAGGTAGGAAGGGGGCAGGAAAGGCAGGAAGAGAGGGGACAGGAAGGGTAGGAAGGGGGTCAGGGAAGGAGGGAGAGTGAGGCTTGAAGGCACACACAACACTGATCAAATACACACACCTCAAGGCGATGATGACCTAACCTCTCCTCTCAAGATGTCATCTGACCCCTTCCTCTTGATATGCGAGCGACCTGAAGCCTCCCGAGCTGTGACCTGACTCCTTCTGATGTGACCTGGCCGTTTCTCCTATTAAGATGCAACATGGCAAATCCTCAGAAGCGACCTGACATGACCTATCTTGAAATACAACTTTGACTGGATATGAGACTTGTACTCCACCAATTTAAAACTGACTTGACCTTTCTAGAGATTATAACCTGACCACTATTTTGAATACGAGGCCTTACCTGCACGATAAGATTATAAATAACACGACCCAGCCATGAAAAAAAACCGTGTGACGTGACGAAGAGACTAACTTGACTCGTGTAACCAACTATCTGGGTGGTGACCTCGCTGATAAAGTAAGTAAGTAAACTGGTCTGGCATAAAACCAAGCACGGGAAAAGATAACACACGACGCAAATCGGATCTGAGCTAATGACCTGATTAATGGTAATGATAAGATCCGATCTGGGAAATAATCTGACCTGAAAAAAGACACACAAAAACCCACCATTGTTATTCAACCTTAAAGCAAAAATAGTAGTCTATCAATTAATATTTTATGAAAAACAGCAAAAATAATAGTACCGTTAATACCCTAGTAATCACAAAAATACAATAGTCGTCCCCCTCTACCATTACGTAACCATACACACACAAAAAAAATAGTAGTTCACCAATTAATATTTTAGGCAAACAGAAAGAATAATAATTACCGTATCGTCAATACCCAAGTAAACAGAAAAATATAATAGTAGTTCCCCTCTACCCTTACGTAAACACACACACAAACACACACACACACACACACACAAATAGTAGTCCACCAATTAATAATTTAGGCAAACAGAAAGAATAATAAGTACCGTATCGTCAATACCCAAGTAAACACAAAAATATAATAGTCGTCCCCCTCTACCATTACCGTACGTAAACAAACACACACACACACACACACACACACACAAAATGGATACACGACAGCAAACCACAAACCCCAGGCTGCACTAAAAATTAATTAGAGTAAGGCAAGGCGTGTCAGGCTGGCTGGAACGACACTGAAACTACCCAGATAAACACGACACGGAGAGGAGGAGGAGGAGGAGGAGGAGGAGGAGGAGGAGGAGGAGGAGGAGGAGGAGGAGGAGGAGGAGGAGCCGGGGAAATAGAAGATAATAACAGGGATGGTGGTGGTGGGGGGGGGGAGAGAGGGGGGAGAGAGGGGTACGGGGCCGCAGACAACGCTAACTCGGGTAATGTTCACGCCAGGGGGAGAGGTAAGGGGAGGGGAAGGGAGGATAAGGATAAGGGATGTGGATGATAGTGATTCGGGTAAGGGAAGGGGGAAAAGAAAGGTGGAAGATTGCAATAATGGAGGGAATGAGGGATGGTGGGAAGATAATGGTATCGGAAAGGGAAGGGGGAAGGAAAGGAAGTTGAAGCTAAAACACACAATCACACTTTCAATTTATTGTTTTTCTTTTCTAGTAAAAAAATGCAAGGCTACAAAGTTGTTTACACTTACTTATACGTGGTTTAACTCGTCGTATATATTCTGTCCACTCGGCACAACAACAATAAGCAACGAGTTTGAACCCTATTTATCTCAAGTCATGATTGTGTCTCTTGCTTTTATGCTTCCTCTTCAATGACTTCCAACGTCCAGCCTCTGCCATTAGAAAAGATTTAAGAGGAAAAAAATATAAACTTCTCCTTTCACCACTCACTTTGCATGTGCCCCGCTCCTCCTCCTCCTACTCCTCTTCCATCATCTCTTTCTCCTCCTCCTCCTCCTCCTTACTTTCATCCTCATTCTTACTGTATACTCATCTTTGTGCGTTATTCCATTCGCCATGCATTTGTGTCCTTCTCCATATTCTCCTCCTGCTGTGTCTGTTTCTTTCTCACTGTATTCACCTTGCCACTAAACGTCCACTCCCACACGTCTTCCTTCCATCCACTCAACCTGTCACCCATTTCTTCTTCCACTTCACCTCGTCTCCCTGACCTCTTTACTCTGCCTGCCTGCCTGCCCTCTCACACTCCCACGCTGACCTCTTTCTCTAGCTCTATCCATTTTATCTTATCTCCCCCCTCCCCTCTCTCTCTCTCACTCTCTCTCTCTCTGACCCCTTCCACTTCACTTGTTTTCCATTTTCACTCTTTCACCTCCTCTTCTTATATCACCAAGCCCTTGCTCTCATCTCCTGGTCTCTCCTCTCCTCTCCTCTCCACTTCAATATACTTCACCTCCGCTCCACTTCTCTCGTTTTTCTACCACCTCCTCTCCCACACCACCTTTCGTTCCTCTTTCACTCACCCCCCTTCCGCCAACTCTCGTGTATACTCCATCATTTCTTTCCTTCAACACAGTGCCTCTCATCCTCTTCCCTCACCTCCTGTCCTACTCTGCCTTTATATCCCCACTCTCTTCCCCCATCCTCCCCAAAATATCACCCCACCTCCTCTTCCATATCTTCCTCCCCCTTCCACATTACCTACTCTTCCACATCTCTCCCTTCCACCCCACCTACTCTTCCATATCCTACCCCCCCTCCCCCCCACCTACTCTTCCATACCACCTCCTCTTCCTCTTCAGCTCTTTACCTCCTCACGCCACTTGAAAGCAACTGACGAAAGCACAAGTTCAAGAACACCATTACCGGGACACGCCAGCGGAAAATTCACATTCAAAGAAAAAACATAAAACACACAGAAGGAAAAGAAAACGAAACACACACACACACTCACTTACATATATACACACACACATATATACACTCACATATACTCACACATAAAGAAAAGAAAAGAAAATATACACACACACACTCACGCACACACACACACACACACACACACACACACACACACACACACACACACACACACACACACATCAGCCGTCCCTCATCGACCCCGTTCATGACCTAATGGCCTACCAACACTCCCCTTCTCACAGCCACCAGCGCATTAGGTGAAAAATCCTCCCGAGGGTCATCACAAACTCAGAGCTCTTTAAGGAGAAGCCTCACTTGTCCCCCTCCTCAGCCTCTTTGTGTGTGTGTGTGTGTGTGTGTGTGTGTGTGTGTGTGTGTGTGTGTGTGTGTGAAGGGAGGAGGGGTAGGAAAGAAGTGGAAGGAGTGAAGATTCGGCTGATGGGTGTGTGTGTGTGTGTGTGTAGGAGGAGGAGGAGGATAAAAGAGAGAAAGACGTGGAGGGAAAGGAGACACGAATAAATAATGAAAGAGGAGAAAGACCAAGATTATTACAAAGGCGTCTACAATGAACCAACTAACTAACAAGACCCACAACTAACTAACAAAACCCACAACATCATTACCGTATATCTCTTGTTAGATTTTATTCCTGGTCCCTCATCTAAATGTTTCTCTTAGTATTGAGGAAAAAGTTGGGAGGGACAAATCTTTCAAAATCTCCCCTGGGGCCACTTTCCTCTCGCCTACTACTAATGGAAGGCAGATGGAAGTTTTGTTATTGTTGTCGTGGGGCGGGGGTGGGGTGGGGTGGGGCGGGGCGGGGCGGGGCGGGGTGGGGCATTAGGATATATTATGGGAAGGACAAAATAACGAGGTAGATTTTAAAGGAAAGAGAGAAAGGAAGAGAATAATTATGAAAAAAAGGGACAAGAGATAAAGGAAGAGAGGTAGAGGTAGATATAAAAGGAAGATAAGAAGGAATAAAAACGGGGTGGAATGAAGGGAGAGAGAGAGAGGAAAGGATAAGCCAGGAAATTAGGAGGGGAAGGAACGAGAGACAAGGAGAAAGGCAGGAAGCAAGGGAGGACGAGAGGAAGGGAAGGGAAGGGAAGGGAAGGAGAGCGTGAGGCAGGAAGCAAGGGAAGGAGTGAGTTAAGGAGTAAGTAGGAGAGGGTGTGACCTGAAACTAGAGTAGGGAGTGAGAAGGGGTGTACTCCCCTGTGGGTAACTGAGTAAGACCCTCTCTACTCCGTTAGACTGTTAAGTACTCCTGCTACACTACTACTATTACTACACTACTGCTCCTGATGATGATGATGATGATGATAATGATGATGAAGATGATGATGAAGAGGAGGAGTAGGAGGATGAAGTTGTGGAGTTGATGATGACTACTACTACATAATTAAATATTGCTACATTTACTACTACTACTACTACTAATAATAATAATAATAATAATAATAATAATATCTCTAATGATGACTTTTTATACTATTAATGAGGACTGTATTGGTGATGAGTTGTACTGATGATAATTACGACAGCGTTGATAAGGTATTATACATAATTGACCATTTCGCTGTTACAGTACACGACATTATTAAGCTAATGATCTGAATACAAATCATGACTAGAAATATTACCCTGTCAGCCAGTAAGATAATGACAGTGACAAACGTGACATACGATAATTACCACCACAATGTATCAAGTTGACAGGAGAAATATTTTAAAGGTACAGTCACGTCCAACAGTCCTCCAGAAAAAATAATGCTAAACTATAGCTGTTGGTCTCTGGAATAATAATAATGGTTCATAAATTTTACTTCACCATTCTAGCTCATTTTCATTCATCACTTGCATGAATTTTGATCTTCACTGTATAATTATATGCCTCTTAGGATTGTCTCACCCTCCTACCTCCTCATATCATCCAACCTCATCTCAGTCTCCTCTAAACATTATTCCTTCCACAACCAACCATTCCCTCTTTCCCAGGCCACGTCCACTGTACACCTTTCCGAAACATTTTTATCCCTCTCTCTCTGCCATCATTCACACCAACCCACCCATCCTTTTCCAAAACATTTTTCTTTTCCCTTTCTCCTCCATCATCCACCACTCCGCCCCCCCTCCCTGCCACCCTTGTCTATTGTCCCCACCACCACCACCAGTGCCCCCACCACCACCACCCTCTCGTCTCCATTCTTCCCCCCCTCCCCATCTCCCTCCAGCTCCTCTCCATCACCACGATATAGTTTTCCAATACTCACTTCATCAGTTTCCTCTCCACACATCCACGGCAATAATAATCACAGTCGTAATAAGCTTGTGGCTGGGATATTGTGTGTGTGTGTGTGTGTGTGTGTGTGTGTGTGTGTGTGTGTAAAGGAAATATGAGAGAAGGGACAGGGAGGAGTAAAGAAGGTATGACAGGGAAGTAGGGAGGTGAGGGGGAGGAGGAGGAGGAGGATAGGATGAGAGATGAGGGGATGGGTGGGAGGAGAGGAAGAGGAAGTAAAAGATAGAGAAGTAAAACAAAACGAATAGGAGATAAAGAAGGGACAAAGAAGATTAAAAAGCAAAAGAGGAGGAATGAAAGGAGTCGGAGGACGAGAAAAAGGAGCAGAGCAAGAAATGACTAGAAGGAAGGGAGGAAGGGAGGAAGGGAGGGAGGGAGGGAGGGGGGATAGGACTGGCCTGGGGGTAAGGCTAAACCAGGCTAATTAAAGACCCCATCCCATCCCTCTCTCCCTCCTCTCTCTCTCTCTCTCTCTCTCTCTCTCTCTCTCTCTCAGGACATAAGAGAAGGAGGGGTAAAACTTGCCTGGGGTTGGTAAGGACACCTGAGGACTAATTAAAAGGTCATTAAGTGAGCCAGAGTTTTTTTTAACACCTGTAACTCAAGGGTGACAGGGTGAGGGTGACAGGGTGAGAGGTGGAGAGGTAAGAAGAGGGTACAACAGAAATAGGTCAAGTGTATCTCCCTTTCTGTCTGTCTGTGTGTCTGTCTGTCTCTACCAACACAACACCATCAACAAACCAATCACATAACCAAACCAACTTTCTAACAAGTCAGTCATCAAACCATCTAATCAACCAACCAAACATCCACCCAACCAACCAATCAACAAGTCATCCATCTAACTAACCAGTCATCCATCCAACTAATAATCCACCAATCCCATCCATCCATCCATCCACCATCCAACCGACCAACCAACCAACCAATCAACCAACCAACCAATCAACCAACCAACCATCCAACCAACCAACCAACCAACTATCCAACCAACCAACCACCGAACTGTGATTATTTACGACCAAAACTCCCAAAGTCACACACTCGCCCAACTCAAAGATAAAAAGACGAGAGACATAAAAATAGATGATGGTACTAAAAACCTGCATCAAATCCACGATGTCATTATCCGGATGAGAAGCAAAATAAAAAATGGGGTCCTGTTTTTTTTTTCATTTTTCTTTTTGTCTTGTCTTCCCATTTTGTTCTCTCTCACTCTCTCTCTCTCTCTCTCTCTCTCTCTCTCTCTCTCTCTCTCTCTCTCTCTCTCTCTCTCACTCACACACACACACACACCACTACGAAGGAAGGAAAGGGCGGAAAAACGAGGTGCAGAAGCCAACGAAACAGAATTTTCAGGCAGCGTTGAAATGTATTCCAGCTGGTTAACTCGTATAATGCAATGACTGACTGACTAACTGACTGGCTGACTGGGTGGGTGGATGGCTGACTGGGTGGGTGGGTGGTTGACTGACTGACTGGCTGACTGACTGGGTTGGTGGGTGGCCTCTTCATCTTTATGTGACGTGTTGTGGGGGAAGTGTGGGGGGGGGGGAGTCGAGGTGTTGATGGACATAATACATCACCACACCTGTCATGCTTTCTCATTTTCTCTCTTTCTTTCTCTTTCTCTCTCTCTCTCTCTCTCTCTCTCTCTCTCTCTCCTGCCTCCATTCGTTCTCTATCTGTCCACAAATCTTCTCCTTTACGTGTTTTTAATCTTCTCCTTTGTGCCTGTGTACCTTCCCCTTGGCTCTATAATTCACCGAGGCTTCCTTCCTCCTTCCTTTCCAGCTTTACAGATACAGATACACCAATTCGGAAACTTCACCAAAAACTACTATACATCTCGCTCTCTCTCTCTTTCTCTCTCTCTCTCTCTCTCTCACTCTCTCTCTCTCTCTCTCTCTCTCTATCTATCTATCTATCTATCTATCTATCTGTGTGCGTGTGTGTGTGTGTGTGTGATCGTAGGCAGGGCAAGACGCATCGGCCATTACGTCAATTAGTTAATGGCAAGTCGAGGCGATCGGTCTCTCTCCATCCCCTCACTCTGGCACCTCACCTCCTTGAATCTTGGGGGGGG
>JAWZYT010007461.1:15000-23080 GCA_034508575.1 Petrolisthes manimaculis | reverse complement strand
TTCTCTCTCTCTCTCTCTTTCTCTTTTACTTTATCAAACTCATTCTCACATTATTTCCTTTCTCTCTCTATACTTTACCTCTCTCTCTCTCTCTCTCTCTCTCTCTCTCTCTCTCTCTTATATTTAATCATTCTCTCTCTCTCTCTCTCTCTCTTATACTTTATCAAACTCTCACATTCTCTCTTATACAATACCTAACTCACACACACACACACACACACACACATATTCTCTCTGAACCAACCACACCTAACTAACACACACACATACACACACACACTCTCTCTCTCTCTCTCTCTCTCTCTGTGTGTGTGTGTGTGTGTTTAGTGAGACAAGATAACCACCACTATTATTTTAACAACCTAACCTATCAAAACATATAAATTATAATCATTTACATTCAGAACACATACATACACACAATTATACTTACACACACACACACAGAATTCTACACATACACACACACACACATAACTCTACACATACACACACACACACACACACAGAGAGAGAGAGAGATGAATATAACAAAGTACAACACACACACAGAGAGAGAGAGAGAGAGAGAGAGAGAGAGAGAGAGAGAGAGATGAATATAACAAAGTACACACACACAGAGAGAGAGAGAGAGAGAGAGGAGAGAGATGAATATAACAAAGTACACACACACACAGAGAGAGAGAGAGAGAGAGAGAGAGAGAGAGAGGGAGAGAGAGAGAGAGAGGGATGAATATAACAAAGTACACACACACACACACAGAGAGAGAGAGAGAGAGAGAGAGAGAGAGATGATGAATGATGAAGTTTGAGGATTTATGAAGTAAATTGGGTGAGATAATCGATGGTCCATCATAAACCATAACACTCACACATCACTCACTCCTGTGTGTGTGTGTATGTATGTGTGTATGTGTATGTGTGTGTGTGTGTATATGTGTATATATGTGTGTGTGTGTATGTGTGTGTGTGTGTGTGTGTATCTCTCTCTCTGTCTGTCTGTGTATGTATGTGTAAATATATATATCTGTCTGTCTGTCTCTCTCTCTCTCTCTCTGTGTATGTGTGTGTCTCTCTGTGTATGTGTGTGTATCTCTGTCTGTCTCTTTCACTCTCTTTATCTCTCACTCCTCTCTCTCTCTCTGTATCTCTGTCTGTCTGTGTGTGTGTGTGTACTTTGTTATATTCTCTCCTTACTCTCTCTCTCTCTCTCTCTCTCTCAACAGACTGTATAATTTTTTTTTTATAGTGGAATTAGTAATCGTAAGTCATGCGCGCCACCACCAGAGGGCAGATAAATCTTTTGGCGCGCTTTTTTTATTGATAGTCCTTTAGTCACGCGGACCAACACCAGAGGGCAGATAAATATTTTGGCGCGCTTTTATATCTTATAAATGAATTGTTCTTCCTTATTAATAGTTATGCGCGCCACCAACAGATGTCAGAGTAATTTTTTGGCTCGCATTTATGGCTAATAGAACCGGTTGGTCCTGTAGTTACGACCGCCACCGCCAGGGTAATTTGATTTTTTTATTTATTGGCGCGCTTTTATGGCTAATAGAATTGTTTAGTACTTACTGGCGCCACCACTAGATGTCAGGGTGTGTTTTTGGCGCGCTTTTATGGCTAAATTATCTATATATATTAAGATAGATAGATAGATAAAAAATGGATAGATAGATAGATAGAAAGATAGACTGGTTAAATGAATGAGAGATAGATAGGCTTGTTAAATGAAGGATAGATAGATAGATAGATAGACTGGTTAAATGAAAGATAGATAGATACTCACACACACACGTTGTCTCTGTCTCTCTCGCTCTCTTAAGAAATATTATCTGTAACACACACACACACACACACGTGCATAAAAACCAACCCCACCCACACACACACACACACACGCTAGAGTTTGAATGGTGTATGATTTTCCTTATACACACACACACACACACACACACACAGAGAGAGAGGAGAGAGAGAGAGAGAGAGAGAGAGAGAAAGTAGTGACTGACACACACACACACACACACACACACACACACACACACACTCTCTCTCTCTCTCTCTCATATATAAAGCGACTGGCACACACATACACACACACATATAGGGTGGAGACATACAAACACACACACACAGAGTAAGGGCGGTGACACCAATGTATTATATACACACACACAGAGAGAGAGCACCCACTCGTTGTCACCTTATGTGTGTGTATGTGTGTTGGTTCTATCTGTCTGTCTGTGTGTGTGTGTGATTCTATCTGTCTGTGTGTGTGTGTGTGGTGTGTGTAATTCTATATGTGTGTGATTCTATCTGTGTGTGATTCTCTCTCTCTCTCTCTCTCTCTCTCTCTCTCTCTCTCTCTCTCTCTCTCTCTCTCCATAATTTCCCTGTCATCCCTACATATAATAATTACCATGTTCCATCTATATTATAACTTTATTTACCTAATTGATATAATATTAAGTATCATCTTTTTACACATAATAATATTCTGTAATATTTACTATACTGTACTGTATATTTATAAGTTTATTTCACTGCCTAATACTTTATAAAAATATTGTATTCTTTATACATACGTGTATTTTTATTTAATCAAAACAAAACTAAAATTTCTCTCTCTCTTTCCCACAAACACACACACACACACACACACACACAAATACACACACACACATACACACAAACACACACACAAATAGAATGGAAGTGACAGAGAGAGAGAGAGAGGGGCAGGGAGAACACACACACACACACACACACACACACACACACACACACACACACACACACACACACACACACACACACACACACACGTAATCTTTATTGCAGAAAATTACAGTCGCAATCAAGTGGAGGTTTTGGGGGGGAGGGGGGGGGAAAGGGGGGAGGGGGGTGGAGAGGGAGGGGGGGAGGGGGAGGGGAGAGAGAGAGGGAAATAAAGAAGGAACATGATTAGGCCACACGGATTATTCTCTCTCTCTTTCTCTTTCTTTCTTTTATTCTTTCTCTATCTCTCTTTTATTCTCTCTCTATCTCTCTCTTATTCTCTCTCTCTCTCTTTTATTCTCTCTCTCTCTCTTTTATCCTCTCTCTTATTTGCTTTTATTCACTATTTCTCTCTGTATGTCTCTCTCTCTCTCTCTGAGGCGTCGAGAGAGAGAGAGAGAGAGAGAGAGAGAGAGAGAGAGAGAGAGAAGGAATGTAAGGTGTGTGTGTGCGTGTACAGGGAGTGTAAGACATATGTGTGTGTACAAGGACGGTAAGACGTGTGTGTGTGTGTGTGTGTGTGGTGTGTGTGTGTGTGTGTGTGTGTGTGTGTGTGTGTGTGTCAGGGCAAGACAGGGCAGGCAGGTTAAAAGGAGACAATCACGAGGCATAGAATCATTAAAAACACACACACACACACGTCTTACCGTGTGTGTGTGAAAGGAAGGAATGAAGGAAATAAGGAAAGAAAGAATTAATGAATGAATGAATGAAAGAAGGAATGAAAGAAAGAATGAAGGGAAAGAAGGAAAGAAATGAAAGAAAGAATGAAGGAAGGAACGAATGAAAGAAATGAAAGAAAAGAAATGAATGAAAGAAGGAAAGAAAAAAATGAAAAGAATGAAAAAAATGAAAGAAGAAAGGAAGGAAGGAAAGGAGGAGAATTTATGAATGAAAGAAGGAATGAAGAAATGAAAGAAGGAAGGAATGAAAGAAGAAATTAAAGAAATGAAGGAAGGAAGGAATGAAAGAAATGAAAGAATTTATGAAAGAAAGAAGGAATGAAAGAAATGAAAGAAGGAATGAAAGGTCAGATTAAAGAGACAACAGTTGACACGACACAGGGATATAAAGTTAGATTTAAAGTTGATAATAATAAAACTTCCTCAAACGGAGAGAGAGAGAGAGAGGGGTGGGGGGAGAGAGAGGGGGGGGGAGGGAGAGGGGGAAATGGGGGGAGAGAGAGAGAAAGAGAGAGAAGGAAATGTAAGAATGGAGAGAAAGAGGGAGAGAGAGAGAGAGAAGGAATTGAAAGAATGGAGAGAGAGAGAGGAAAAGAGAGAGAAGAAAATGAAAGAATGGAGAAAAGGAAATGGTAGATAGAGAAGTGACAAACACAAACACAAACACACACACACACACACACACACACACGAAAATGGACCTTAGGAATGACTGTTTAAATTGCAACGCTGAAAGAACATTGTATCCAATTTTAAGTGTACAGTGTGTGTGTGTGTGTGTGTGTGTGTGTGTGTGTGTGTGTGTGTGTGTGTGTGTGTGTGTGTGTGTGTGTGTGTGTGTGTGTGTGTATATAATAATAATATATAATAATAATAATAATAATAATAATAATAATAACAATAATAAATAACAATAACAATAACAATAATAATAATAATAATAATAATAATACGATAATAATAATAATAATAATAATAATAATAATAATAATAATAAAGGTAATAACAATAATAAATAACAATAACAATAATAATAATAATAATAATAATAATACGATAATAATAATAATAATAACAATAATAATAATAATAATAATGAAGGTATGAGGCTGTGTAGATAAATTGTGCCTCCCCAAAATAGGTAGTGTGTCTAACGAGAATCCCTCCCTTACACTGACACACATACAGACAAATGTTACCAGTGATGGATGGTCACAACAACAACAACAACAATGATAGCAATGAAAATAACAATAATATAAACAATGACGACAATAACAATAACAATAACAATAAGAAAGACGACAATAGCAATAACAAAATCAATGACAAGAACAACGACAATAAGAACAACGACAATAACAACAATAACAAAAACAATAACAACAGCAATATGATAATTAAAATAAATAAATATAAATATAAAAAATTACGAGATTCTATACAAACACACACAGGGTCATATTCAAGAACTATTGGTGGTGTATACGATGGTGTGGTACCGGTACGATGACACCATAGGAAAAAAAACAAACACAACCATCGTATTAAAAAAAAAAAAAAAAAAAAAAAAAAATTCTTGACTGACCGACATTGTAAATTAAAAAATGTTTGTTTATTTATATTTATCGCTTTATTTACGTCTATTTATCGACGTATGTAAATATATTATGTTGTCTATATCATCTTACCTTTTATACGCCCGTCGGTGTCGTAAATACGATGCGATACGATGAAACAGGCGCCCAAAATACGATGAAATAACACCCAACTCAATTTTCAACACTGTCTTGTTGATGGGAAAAAAATGGAGTCTGCGCAGAAGACACCTCAGATCAGTGTTGCCAGATGCCGTTGACTCCTTTCCCTATTTCCCTTAACTTCATTTTTACAATTTCCCTTTTTTGACTCTTGAATTGACTATTTTTTTTTTTTTGTATTTCGTCTGGTAAATATGTCATTGTTTATCCTTGAATAATCTCTATATAATTTCCCTGTGTGGGGGTCAAATTTCTTTTAAAACAGATAAAATGTCCTCGCACGTAGCTGGCAACACTGTAAAGGATCATTTGTGGGTCGTCTCCATTTTAGTTCCATATGGGGGAGTACCCTTCAATATTATGATTACATTTTTCCTATTATCTCATTTATCTATCCACATTCAGCCTGTTTATGGTACCAGGGCTTTGTAATATATATAATAATTAATGTATTTATGAGTTATGTGATAATTTGGAGTGCATAATGTAATAATAATTAATATTTACTGAGGGAATGGAGTGTCGCTGAAAGCCAACCCCCTCTTTTTCTGGGCTGAAAATCGAGTCTATCAATTCTCTCCCTTTCTTTCATATAAAAAAAATAAAGAAAGAGAAAGAGAATAATGGAGGAGGAAGAGAAAGAGCATTAAGAGAATAAAGCCTGTCCCCTACTCCTGCACCCCCTCCCAAGCCTGTCTCCTACTCCCCACCCTCCCCCAAGCCTGTCCCCTACTCCCGCACCCCCTCCCAAGCCTGTCCCCTATTCCAGCACCCCTCCAACCCCCACCCAAGCCTGTCCCCTACTCCCGCACCCCCCAACCCACCCCCAAGCCTGTCCCCTACCCCCACACACCCCTAATAAGGAAATGAATGAATCATACATAAAGATTCACTCATTCATTCTTTCTCTGACTCACGTGACCATAATAAGAGAGAGAGAGAGAGAGAGAGAGAGAGAGAGTGTGTGTGTGTATCAGAGAGAGAGAGAACAATTATTATTACCATTACCATTATTATTACCATTATTATTATTACTATTATTATTATTACCATTACTATTACCAATATTATTATTATCAACATTATTATTATCATTATTATTATTATCAACATTATTATTATTATTATTACCATTATTACTATTATCATTACCATTATTACTATTATTATCAACATTATTATTATCAATATTATTATTATTATTATTATTATTATTATTATTATTATTTTCTACTCTTCCTTCCTTCCCTGTCAGTCGAGATAAGATGTTTGGCTGACTTCTAAATATGGCAAGATTCGTGATTGGGTTTTATAACAAGAAGGATATTTTAAACAACAGCAGACGTGATT
This sequence comes from Petrolisthes manimaculis, assembly GCA_034508575.1. NCBI lineage: Eukaryota > Metazoa > Arthropoda > Malacostraca > Decapoda > Porcellanidae > Petrolisthes > Petrolisthes manimaculis. The sequence goes on along the minus strand of JAWZYT010007461.1, from coordinate 16,503 downwards.
ATCTCTCTCTCTCTCTCTCTCTCTCTCACACACACACACACACATACACGGTAACTTAACTATCCCTGTCTGTCTGTATGTATGTATCTTTCTCTCTCTCACACACACACACACGCACATACACGGTAACTTAACTATCCCTGTCTGTCTGTCTGTATGTATGTCTCTCTCTCTCTCTCCCTCTCTCTCTCTCTCACACACACACGCACATACACGGTAACTTAACTATCCCTGTCTGTCTGTATGTCTCTTTCTCTCTCTCTCTCTCTCTCTCACACGCACATACACATACACGGTAATTTAACTATCCCTGTCTGTCTGTATGTCTCTCTCTCTCTCTCTCTCACACGCACACACACATACACGGTAACTTAATTATCCCTGTCTGTCTGTATGTCTCTCTCTCTCTCTCTCTCTCTCTCACACGCACATACACATACACGGTAATTTAACTATCCCTGTCTGTCTGTCTGTCTGTATGTCTCTTTCTATCTCTCTCTCTCTCTCACACACATACACGCACATACACGGCAACTTAACTATCCCTGTCTGTCTGTCTGTCTCTCTCTCTCTCTCTCACATGGACGAATATGGACTGGCCAAGCCCTTCATTCAGAGAGAGAGAGAGAGAGAGAGAGAGAGAGAGAGAGAGAGAGAGAGAGAGAGAGAGAGAGCACAATTGATAAAAAACATACACACTTTGTAAACACCACAGAGGAATGAATTAAAAAAATATATATATGTATGTATGTATGTATATATATATACGTATATAATTATTATTATTATATATAAAAAAAGCATTACAAAAAATTACTTAAAACTTAATTAATTAAAATGTAGAAATATATCTTACATAATTAATAATGAAATTAATTGAAATAAATGTGGTCCCTTAAAATTGGAATGTAATAAAAGGAAAAAATAATATTAATATAAATGAAATTATATTATAGGTTAATTATAAGAGAGAGAGAGAGAGAGAGAGAGAGAGAAAGATAGAGAGAGAGAGAGAGAGAGAGAGAGAGAAATATTTATAGCGTAGGTAAATATGGAGCAACTGAATCCTCCATATATACAAACAAACAAACAAACAAACAAACAATTCCAAGCAATAACAACAACAACAGAACAAACACCAATATGATTTTTTGTTTGTCTGTTTGTTTGTTTGTTCATGTGTGTGTTGTTTTTTTCCTTATGGGGGTGTGGGAGTAGGGGACAGGCTTGGGGGGGGGGGTAGGGGGGTGCGGGAGTAGGGGGCAGGCTTGGGGGGGGGGTAGGGGGCGGGCGGGTTAATAATTATGAACTGCTTTACTGTACAAAAATATGGCTTTAATAATTAAATTGAGGTATAATAATAATAATAATAATAATAATAATAATAATAATAATAATAATAATAATAATAATAATAATAATAATAATAATAATAACAATAATAATAATAATAATAACAATAATAATAATAACAATAATGATAATAACAATAATGATAACAAT
>JAWZYT010007461.1:0-10000 GCA_034508575.1 Petrolisthes manimaculis | reverse complement strand
ATGAGGCTGAGTAGTGGGAGGTAACGACGCCAACACAGGTTTGTAATCGTGAAGCTCCGTACCAATACCGCCATCCCCACGTCCGCCATCACCACGTCCGCCATCACCACGTCCGCCATCCCCACGTCCGCCATCACCACGTCCGCCACCGCCGCCGCCACCGCCTCCGCCGCCGTGATCTCTGGCCGCCGAACATTTTGTACCGTTGGCGTAAATTATGCGACAACTTCCGTTACCCTGAAATTTGCTTTTTATTATTATTATTTTTATTATTATTATTATTATTATTTTTATTTATTATTTTTATTTATTTTTATTATTATTATTATCATTATTTTTTTTATTATTATTTTATCATTATTATATTTATTTTCATCATTATTATTATTATTATTATTATTATTATTATTATTATGTGTGTGTGTGTGTGTGTGTGTGTGTGTGTGTTTTTCTTTTTTTTTAATAGCTGAAAACATTATAAAAAAAACAGTTATGTTATGATAAAAAAAAGTCAATAAATGAAATAAATAAATCTTGCCTGAATTCAACCAACCTGGAATACAGACGGTGTTTGTCTGGTGATGCGGTGTTTGCGTTGATATAAAACACCAACCGTAACACATAACACAACCGTGATTAAACCAACCACTATTATTAACATTACTGAAAAGAAAATAACAACAATATTAATTATGAAAAACAACAACAATTATGAAAAACAATAACAATATTAATTATGAAAGCAACAACAATTATTAACATTACTGTAAAGAAAACAAAAACAAAATTAATTATGAAAAACAACAGTAATTATGGAAAACATCAATAATTATTAAACTAACCACTATTATCAATATTACTGTATTTAAATCAACCACTATTATTAACATTACTGAAAAGAAAATAACAACAATAGTAATTATGATATATTAAATATTAATGATGAAATATAAGCGCATGAAAACAGCTAAATATAAGCGCATGAAAACAGCTAAAATTATAAGCTCCAAAACCGCTAAAAATAAGCGCGAAAACAGCTAAAAATATAAGCACAAAAACAGCTAAATATAAGCGCAAAAACAGCTAAATATAAGCGCAAAAACAGCTAAATATAAGCGCATGAAAACAGCTAAATATAAACGCCAAAACATGTAAATATAAGCGCATGAAAACAGCTAAATATAAACGCATGAAAACAGCTAAATATAAGCGAATGAAAACACAATGAAAATGATGAAATATAAGCGCCAAAACAGCTAGATATAAGCGCCAAAACAGCTAAAAATAAGCGCCAAAACAGGTAAATATAAGCGTCTGCGTGTACTTACGTTCTGTTGATACTGAGGGAGAGAGTATAAGTGTAGCACTGATATACACATAGATGGTAGTATAGGCTCCAATACCACCTCCAGTCACACCAGCAATCTTTAATGTATAGTTGGTGTTTGATACCAGGTCCTCAATCTGTACGCAAGAAAAATACACACATACAGATTTAAAATTATACCATATCTTCAATCTGTGGGCAATAAAAATACACACATACAGATTTAAAATTATACGAGGTACTCAATCTGTACGTAAGAAAAATACACACATACATATTTAAAATTATACGAGGTACTCAATCTGTCCGTAATAAAAATACACACATACATATTTAAAATTATACGAGGTACTCAATCTGTACGCAAGAAAAATACACACATACATATTTAAAATTATACGAGGTACTCAATCTGTCCGTAATAAAAATACACACATACATACTTATTTAAAATTATACCATATCTTCAAAATACACACATACTTATTTAAAATTATACCATATCTTCAATCTACATATATACAGATTGAAAATAATACAAAATAAACACAGAGAGATTGAAAAAAAAAAACGCTATAAAATTATTCATGACTAATAAACAAACAAACAAACAAACAAACAACCCCAAACCAAAAAAAAAAAAAAAAAAAAAACACACACACACACACAAAAAGGACGAAAAAAAAAAAAAAAAAAAAAAAAAAAAAAAAAACGCACAAAAAAAAAAAAAAAAACGCACTAAAAAAAAAAAAAAAAAAAACGCACAAAAAAAAAAAAAAAAAAAAAACACGCACAAACGCACCTCCACATTAGTCAAGTGAGCCGGTAGAGTCATATTCCTCCACTCGACCAAATTGTGCGAGTACGTGACGAGGAAGGCCGTGAGTCTTCCGTTGGTGAGTCTCGGCCTCGTCCACGACAGAGTCACGTCTTTGGGACTCATGGGGTGGTAAGAGACATTGAGAGGAACTGTGGGTACTGTGGAGAGAATGGAGAGAGAAGTGGTGAGAGGGTGGAGAGATGGAGAGGGTGGAGAGAGGTGGAGAGATAAATTGCAAAGTACTGTATTATCATTATTATTATTATCATTATTATCATTATTATCATTATCATTATCATCATTATTTTTATTATTATTATTATTATTATTATTATTATCATTATTATTATTATTATTATTATTATTATCATTATTATTATTATTATTATTATTATTATTATTATCATTATCATCATTATTATTATTATCATTATCATTATTATTATTATTATTATTATTATTATTATTATATATTTACCTCCTTCCTTATTATCATTATTATTATTATTATTATTATTATTATATATTACCTCCTTCCTTATTATTATCATTATTATTATTATTATTATTATTATTATCATTATTATTATTATTATTATATATTTACCTCCTTCCTTATTATTATTATTATCATTATTATTATTATTATATATTATTATTTACCTCCTTCCTTATTATTATTATCATTATTATTATTATTATTATTATTATTATCATTATTTACCTCCTTCTTTGGTGGTGATACGTTTAGATGTTGACGGGTGACTAGTGAGTGTCACGGTGGAGGCTGTCACCGTGACCTCATAGGTGTGTAACGGCTTCAGGTCGGCCAGGGTGGCTTGGGGTTGCGTCACGCGGATGTAACGCACCGCCTGTTCGTCTCTCGGTGACTCCGCCTCCGCCTCCGGTGTTTGGTTTCCTCCGTTTCCTCCGTTTCCTCCGTTCCGCTGGGGTGGTGGAAGGAAAAAGTGATAAAGAAAATATCACTACTGTTTCACACACACATTTTTTCACACATGATTTTATGATTAGATTAAGTGAGACTGAAGTGTGTGTGTGTGTGTGTGTGTGTGTGTGTGTGTGAGAGAGAGAGTGAGAGAGAGAGAGAGAGAGAGAGAGAGAGAGAGAGAGAGAGAGAGAGAGAGAGAGAGAGAGAGAGAGAGAGAGATAAAGCTACTAATAACAGTCCCAGTACCTGTATGTGTGTGTGAGAGAAAGAGAGAGAGAGAGAGAGAGAGAGAGAGAGAGAGAGAGAGAGAGAGATAAAGCTACTAATAACAGTCCCAGTACCTGTATGTGTGTGTGATAGAGAGAGAGAGAGAGAGAGAGAGAGAGAGAGAGATGACTAACAACAGTGTCAGTACCTGTATGTGTGTGTGAGAGAAAGAGAGAGAGAGAGAGAGAGAGATGACCAACAACAGTGGCAGTACCTGTATGTGTGTGTGTGTGTGATAGATAGAGAGAGAGAGAGAGAGAGAGATGACTAACAACAGTGTCAGTACCTGTATGTGTGTATCTCCTCCACTATCGGGGGGAAGAACAGCCTCTTTATCAATACCATTCCTTCCGTCCCTCGCCTTCCGTCTTAAAAGCTCATATCCGTCAGTACCAGCGGCTCTGTTGCTGTTGCTGTCTCCTGGGGGGGCGGGGGGGACCTGTTGTTGTTGTTGTTGTTGTTGTTGTTGTTGTTGTCGTCGTCGTCGCCGCCGCTGCCACCTCCGTCGTTGGCGTTGTCGTTGTTTTTGTTGTTGTTGTTGTTGTCGTTGTCCTCTTCTACCCCTACTACCACTACCACTACTACTACTACTACTACCACTACTGTGAGGGTAGTTGTAGTGTGGTGATAGTGGTTGTTGGGGCCCAGTAGGGGGGTGTAATTTAGGGGGTACAGCAGCAGTAGGGGGGGGGACAGGGGGGTTACCATACACACTGAGGTTACCAAGACTCAAAACCCGGACTGTGAAAAATTCTATAATCACTTTACGTCGCCTGGGTCGCCAGTGAATTATTATACTGGTGGTGTTTAGTACTCGGATCTGTAGGGGAAGGAAATATATATATGTATTTACACACACACACACACTCTTTCTGTCTCTCATACACACACTCTCTCTCTCATACACACACTCTTTCTCTCTCTCTCTCATACACACTCATTCTTTCACATACACACTCGCTTTCTGTCTCTCTCACTCTCATACACACTCTCTTTCTGTCTCTCTCTCTCTCTCTCATACACACACTCTCTTTCTGTCTCTCTCTCTCTCTCTCTCTCTCTCTCTCTCATACACACACTCATTCTTTCACATACATTCTCTCTCTCTCTCACACACACACACTCTCACTCTCTCTCTCTCTCATACACACTCATTCTTTCACATACATTCTCTCTCTCTCATACACACCACACACACTCTCTTTCTCTCTCTCTCTCTCTCTCTCTCTCTCTCACACACACACACTCTCTCTCTCTCTCTCTCTCTCTCTCACACACACACACAGAAATTAAGAAACAAATATACACATAAATATTTTTGATAAGAGATAAACTTATTATTATAGATAGATAGATAGATAGATAGATAGATAGATAGATAGAGATATAGATAGATAGATAGATAGATAGATAGATAGATAGATAGATAGATAGATAGATAAATAGATAGATATAGATATAGATAGATAAATAGATAGATATAGATATAGATAGATAAATAGATAGATAAATAGATAGATAGATAGATAGATAGAGATATAGATAGATAGATAGATAGAGATATAGATAGATGGATAAATAGATAGATAGAGATATAAATAGATAGATAGATAGATAGATAGAGATATAGATAGATAGATAAATAAATAGATAGAGATATAGATAGATAGATAAATAGATAGATAAATAGATAGATAGATAAATAGATAGATAGAACATAGATCATACTTAACACACACACACACACACACATACACACACACACACACACACACACACACACCTACCTTAACTTTTTTAACGCCCAACCTCGGCGACAGATCAAGGTTAGGTAAGTGTGGCGTTGGCAGGAGAGGTAGTGTACATATGGTGTTGGTAATACTGCCAACACCACCACCACTATTACCAACACCACCAGTACTGCCAACAACGCCATCTTCGGGTATCGCGGTGTACTTAGGCAATACCATCACGGAGTAGCAAGTGTTGGGAGCTGTTGGCAATAGTGAAAAATAATTATAGTCGTTAATTATTGGTTAATTTATGGTAACATGAAAATAATTAATAGTTAATTTATGGTAACATGAAAATAATTATGGTAGTTAATTTATTTATGGTTAAATTATGGTAACATGAAAATAATTATGGTAGTTAATTATTGGTTAATTTATGGTAACATGAAAATAATTATGGTAGTTAATTTATGGTTAATTGATGGTTAGTGATTGATTGATTGATGGATAAAATTATGATTAAATTGATTCGCCTAATTTAATTAACTTTCCTTCATAACATAACATAATTCCCGCACCCACCCCCCAAAAAAAAAACCCCAAGCCTGTCCCCTTCTCCCCCACTCCCCAAAACCCCCCCAAGCCTGTCCCCCTACTCCCAAACCCCCCCAAAGCCTGTCCCCTTCTCCCCCACACCCCCCCCCCAACCCACCGAGGTCAGATATGAGGTGTGAGGTAGCATTGGAGGGCATTGTCACGAGGTTGTTGTTGTTGTGGTTGTTGTTGTTGTTGACGAGGGTGCGGTTGTAAGTAATCATAAACGTTTGTACATTTTCAACTAACTCTTTTTCCAGGTCCCAATCCACCTGTAAATAAAAGATATAAAGTGAGAGAGTGAGAGAGAGAGAGTGAGGGAGTGAGTGAGTGTGTGTGTGTGTGTGTGTGTGTGTGTGTGTGTGTGTGTGTGTGTGTGTGTGTGTGTGTGTGTGTGTGTGTGTGTGTGTGTGTGTGAGTGAGTGAGTGAGTGAGTGAGTGAGTGAGTGAGTGAGTGAGAGAAAGTGAAAAAATAATAACAATAACAACAATGACAATAATAATAACAATACTACTACTACTAACAATAACAACAATAACAACAAGAACAAATAACACACACACACCTTAATCCGAGTAGGCGTACGACTGGAAACACACAGATGAACGAAGAACGGCCGGTTACTAAGATCCCGTTCTTCGTCGGCTCGCAACATTTTGACGGACTCCCATTCCAATTGGTTTTGGTGGGGTGGGTAGCCGACTTCTGTACTCACTAATACTCGCACCTCGTACCTCTTACTGGGCTGTAAACCTGGTGGATGAAAGAGGTAGCTAGTGAGTGTGTGTGTGTGTGTAAAGTGTGTGTAAAGTGTGTGTGTGTGTGTGAATATAGAGTAAGTGTCTCTATTTCTATCTATATCTTTCTATCTCTTACTGGGCTGTAAACCTGAGGGATGAAAGAGGTAGCTAGTGAGTGTGTGTGTGTGTGTGTAGTGTGTGTAAAGTGTGTGTGTGTGTGTGTGAATATAGAGTAAGTGTGGACAAAGGAAGGAAGGAAGGAAGGAAGGAAGTAGCTAGTGAGTGTGTGTGTGTAGTGTGTAAAGTGTGTGTGTGTGTGTGTAAATATAGAGTAAGTGTGGACAAAGGAAGGAAGGAAGGAAGGAAGGAGGTAGCTAGTGAGTGTGTGTGAGTGTGTGTGTGTGTGTAAAGTGTGTGTGAATATAGAGTAAGTGTGGACAAACGACGGAAGGAAGGAAGGAAGGAGGTAGCTAGTGAGTGTGTGTGTGTGTGATGTGTGTGTAAAGTGTGTGTGTGTGTAAAGTGTGTGTGAATATAGAGTAAGTGTGGACAAACGACGGAAGGAAGGAAGGAGGTATAATAGCTAGACTGTGTTCAAAACTTGTGTTCCATTTTTCTCTATCTATCTATCTGTCTCTATTTCTATCTATATCTTTATATCTATCTGTCTCTATTTCTATCTATACTCTGTTCAAAACTTGTGTTCCATTTTCCTCTATCTATCTATCTCTATTTCTATCTATATCTATCTCTATCTGTCTCTATTTCTATCTATACTCTGTTCAAAACTTGTGTTCCATTTTCCTCTATCTATCTATCTGTCTCTATTTAATTTCTATCTATATCTTTCTATCTATTTCTATCTGTCTCTATTTCTATCTATATCTATTTCTATCTATCTCTTATCTGTCTATCTATCTATCTATCAAAGCATAAGAGGCCAGCGGAACACACACACATACACACACAAACAAACAAACAAACACACACACACACACTCTTAAATAACACAAACACAAACAAACACAAACAAACACTCACCTTCTATAGTAAACTGAGTAATATTTACATCCAAAGTTTTCAATTCATAATAATGGGATTTTTTCCGCCACTGTAATTCCTGTTCAATGATCGGTCCCCTCGCCTCGGAAAGATTGAGAGGTTCCCAGCTGACGTGGAGTTCCGTGGGCGAGAGGGGCACCAATTTAACAGCGGGCATTTTGGACGGATCTGTGTGTGTGTGTGTGTGTGTGTGTGAGATTGGAGATTGTGTGTGTGTGTGTAAGGAGAGTGAGGGAGGGAGGGAGGGAGGGAATGTGTGTGTGTGTGTGATTGGAGATTGTGTGTGTGTGTGAGATTGAAGATTGTGTGTGTGTGTGTGTGTGTGTGTGTGTGTGTGTGTGTGTGTGTGTGTGTGAGAGAGAGAGAGGTATTATTTCACTTATTAATTCAAAAATATATAGTATTGTGGTTAAACTTAATTAAATTATATATATATACATGTTATTATTTCACTTATTATTAACGCAAAAACTAGACTTAAAAAAAAAATATATATATACATGTTATTATTTCAAGTCTGTCCCCTTATTCCTACCCCCCCCCCCACATACATACATACATACATACATACATACACATATACACACATACACACATACATACACACACACACACACATATACACACACACACATACATACATGATGCTTTAGTATTGAAGTAATAATATTCCGAGGGTTCTCCAATAATAGGGTCACTCATACATACACACACACACACATACACACATACATACATACATACACACACATACATACACACACACACACATACATACACACACACACACACACACATACATACACACACACACACATACACATACATACATACATACATGATGCTTTAGTATTGAAGTAATAATATTCGAGGGTTCTCCAATAATGGGGTCGCTCATGTTGTGAATAATAATAAACGTTCTGAGATAAATGGAATAGTTGGTATAAGGTTGTAGTTCGTCCAATTTGATGTGGGCGGTGTTGGTAACCCTGCTAACGTCCGTCTCCACCGAAGCTGTCCGCAGAAAAATAAATACGGAAAATTAGTTAGTTAGATGTATTTTAAATTAACGGAAATTACACACATTGTATATATATTTTTTTTAATTAATGGAAGTCACGCGTAATGACCAATATAATGAGGAGTGACACTTAGGTACACCCCCGCCCCGCCACGCCCACCTCACAATGTCACTTGCACATAATAAAAAAAGCACATGAAGCGAGCGTCTATACTCTCACGCGAACTAAAACCTTTACAAAAATATATTCTTGTATTTTCATACCCCTGTGATCACATAAATATGAAATAGGTAATTATTAACTATATAATAATTTATCTGTATAATTTAAATAGTATATTAAGAGTTATTTATATGTACTCGTCTGACTAGAATAGACCATAGGGAAGGAGGGTGAGTATTCCCATTTTCTATTAAGAGTGTATCGGTAGGTATAGCGAGTTACCTTCTTATAGCGGCTGCGCAGTAAGAACAAACACACATAATGGGTAGAGGGTCTGAGGGGTGGAGCGCTACCCTCCCAGCTTGCCTCACGGTTCACCACACCTCTCACACTTATTCCACAACACTCATGAATGCTGAACAATATTAATAAGGGTTGTTTTTCAGTGGAGGAAGCTGTAGGACCTCCCTCACTCCCTTCACAAAAACATAGGTATATTAAAAAATCTCTGTGATGCAAATATATCAGGATTTTAATATAACGGGTCAATTACATGTTCTTTTGACTCATTTGAAGTTACTGCATATATATATATATATATATAGCTAGCTATATAATATATATATATATTAGTTACAAGCTAATTTGTATTATGTTATAGATATTATAACATTATTGGGCGAGAGCAGATGAAAGATTAAAGTTTGTATTTATGTTTAGGAGAGTGAGAGAGAGTGAGTGATCATTGATGCAAGTAAGGTTCACACCAGACCTCTCCAGTGCCTTTCTCAATCAAACCAGACTTCAAACCCATACAGTATAGTAGTCATGAGATGATGGTATGGAGACAAGAGCTCACTCATCATGGTGACGCTTCTACCTGACGAGTTAAGGAGAGAGAGAGCACGCTTCGATCGCGCTCAGAGAGAGAGAATGCGAGTGAGAGAGGAGTGGAGGGAGACGAGCAGGAGGAATGACTGTGGTGGGTATGACTGTAGGAGCAACATGAGTGATGATATAGATTAATTTAATTAGTTGTTTATACGAGTTAGACGGACATATGTACAGTCGGTGGCAGAAGTCCTGTCACCTCACCTGCTTCACCGAGACAGGCTGTGTTCATGGACTCGAAAAAATACGCATGTTTTCCTACACTAAAAATTGCGACGGAACTTTTGCCGTCGCCGGTACTAACTGATTAATATTATCGAGTTGGATATATAACTGATATCATTTCTCCACACTAAGCTCACTATTATGAATTGTGTTATAGTTAGCGTTAAATTTTCAAGTCCAAGAAATATTATTATTAGTTATCCATTG
>JAWZYT010007460.1:0-12122 GCA_034508575.1 Petrolisthes manimaculis | reverse complement strand
AATTAAAGTGCTTGAATAGAATGAGGAAACATCTATTAATTAATCATACACTTTCTGTAATATTTAGGCAACCTCATAATAGGGTTGAGGTGTAAAAGGAAGTGAGGCTGAAGTTAGATGATGTGACGTGAGATGAGTCATAAGGGAAAATAACAGTGATGACAACAAATAAATGAGAAGCATAACTAGGAAGAAAAGCAGGATGTTGAGGAGATAAAAAAGAACAGAAGGAAGGAAAAGAAGAGGAAGCGGAAGAAAACAGAGAATCGAGGAAAGTAAAGTAGGTAAGAAGGGAGGAAAAGGGGGAAAGGGAAGTGAAATGAAATAAAAAGAGAATGTTGTGGGGAAGAAATTATTTCAAGAGGGGAAAAGAAAGAAAAGGGAGGTGGAATGAATGAGGGAATAGTTAGATTGAATGATGTTAAGAAAGATTACATAGAATTAAAAAAAAAAAATACTTATTTGTCCTTACGAGCGTGTAATTGTGCCCTGTTCTTACTGAATCAATAACATGAGGAAATTACAGTAAAGTGACAAGCGTTGTTCCCACCCTCCTTCCAGTCCCACAAGCCAAAGATAACCAGAAGAAGTAAGAGATATCATGGAAAATATGGAACCTTCTTGTTAAAATATCACATCACAGCTCTTGTTAAAATATCACATCACAGCTCTTATCGTCATGCGGTTCTCTGGTGAACGGCTCGACCCACCTTTGTCCATGAAAGCTTAATTAACTTATACAGATGTACTACAGTAACTAACTATCCACCCACACCATCGGGATGCATAAAAAATTGCTGGGCTGTAAATAGAGCAAGTGATATATATTTTTTCTCGAACAGGTGGACAACAGATACATAAATATTCTACAGATAATCAGCAGCTGTGGGGATTGATTAAAAAAAAAATATATATATATAAAGAAATAATAAATATAGAAAGAAAGATGTTATTATATTATTGGAGAGAGAGAGTGAGTGGAGTGGAGGGGGGGGGGTCATCAGCTTATGTTATTATGTAGTCGGAAAATTGTAGGTAAATGAGTCCTTCAAATATTGCAACGAAACACACATACACACACACACAACAATAATACCCAGCCTCCAACACACACACACACACACATATGTTTTTTTTTTAAATTGTGTCTTTTTGTTTTTTTTCTGCTTTCACTTGTGTTCATTCCCATTTTTATCATTAGTGTTTTAGTGTTACATGTACATTTTCAGCCTCCCAGCTGCTATTATTTAATAAACCAATTATAATTATTATTATTATTATTATTTATTATTATTACAAATAATACCCAGCTTCCAACACATACACACACACACAACAACAACAATACCCAGCCTCCAACACACACACACACACAACCCTAATATCCAGATCATGTAGCATATTAGCGTCACTGAACCCTCAATGGTTCGGTTTGTTCGATTGTCTATTCGTAATAAAAGTTAATTAATTAAGTACAGCCACAATCAAATATTCACCGACACTTTCCTTCCATCGTGCAAATAAATAAATCACTACCCTATCAAAATGTAATCATACAACAACACCTTACGTCAACTCAATCCCTTCTGTTATTACATTATTATGAGGTGCTGCAAAATCATATCTGAGATGTTCTTTATTACCAACATATTTATAACTACGATGGAAGGAAAATGTCGGTGGATATTTGATTGTGTCTGTACGTGGCTATGTGTATGATATAGTAAATGAAATAATTAGTAAAGATTGCCCTTAGAATTTTTGAAGATGACCGATTCTGGCTTTGCATTCGGATTTTTTTTTTTTTTTTTTTTTTTTTTCAAATATATTATGGGTGAAATATTGATGGCTCTTTCCGTAGACTTCCATTTTTTTTTCTGTGGGGGTGACTGATACATTATTTGTTCAGATTTGGCGAAAGTTTGCAGTCTCGGAATGCTATTTTTTTTTTTTTCAGCTGAAGGAAGGGAGAGAGTGAAAAGAGGGAGGTGGAGGAGGAAATAAAATGCATGGAGCAGAGGAGGAAGAGGAAGGAAAAGAAGCGAGAAGAAAATTAGAACGACGAGGTAAAGGGAGGAAAATGAGAGAGGAGTGAGAGAAGATGATAAGAAAAAATATATAGAAATACTTGTGAGGGGAAAGAGCGGGAGGAAAAGAGAAGATGAGGGGAGGGAAAAAGAAGAAGAAAAAGGAATACAAAGAAATGCAAAGACAAACAGCAACAGACTCATTGCTCCTAAAAGGCTGTTTGGCAATTCGATGTTAGCAAATTTAGAAGAGTAAAGAGGAGGAGGAGGATGAAGAGAGGAATGAATAATGGACTTGGGAAGAAAGAGAAGAGAGGAATAAAGAGCAAAACCAAGGATGATAAAGATTAGGAAACAAGTAGGGAGAGAAGGATGAAGAAATAAACACCAAAGAAGAAATAGGATGAAGGAGGTAACTGGAACATCAGCGAGAGAGAGAGGAAAACGAGAAGAAAGGAAAGAAAAAGGAAGAAGGAACAGGAGGATGGAAGAGAAGGGAGCAACCGGGAGGAAATGTAGGAAGAGGAGTATGGAGGAGGGGAGGAAGGATGGGGAGGAAGGAAGGATGGGGAGGAAGGAAGGAAGGGGAGGATAGAAGGAAGAGGAGGAGGGAGGACAGTGGAGCATCAGGAAGGAACAGAGAGGAGGAGAGAAGAAGGAAGGAGGGATAACAGAGGGGGGGAAGAAGGAGTGAGGAGAGGGGGTGCGGTAGGGTGGGGGTTACAAGAGAGGGGATATAGGCCCGGCGTGAGACGCAAGTAAACCAGTAGCGCGCTGAAGGTGGTAGCGAACATACACACGCCAGCTCTCCCTGCGCCCCTCTCACCCCACACGCCCGGCCACGCCTCGCCCATGCCCGCACCTTTCATTCACTCTCCCTACTTTCACTCTGCCGCCCCTCCTCAACCCTCACCGATCCCTCTTCTAGCCACAATACCACAATTACTTCTTCCTCTTGAAGTCTCCCAAGTTGTAGTAGTATCCACGTGTGTTTAAAACTCACACACAGACACACGCGGTCTCGCCTCATTCTCTCTCAGTTACTCTCTTCCTCTCACTTGGCTGTAGACAAGTGGTAAACAGCTGTGACAGTTCAGGCTGGCTGTCTGTTCTGTCCGATTTTTCCTTTTGACTGCAGGAGACGGAGAAGAGACTGGGGGAAAAAGGGACAGATATTGTTTAAAATCCATCTACACAAAATTGTGGTGAGGAGTGAAGAAGAGAAGGGCAGGAAAGGGAAGAAGTATCAGGAGTGAGTTGCAGAGAGAACGCGTTGAACGGTAAGACCAAAAACATATCACAAGAGAGTAAATGAAGCCGTGGAAGGACAACAACGGGTGCTGCAAGTGGTACAAGTGAACGAAATAAATATCTCCCTGGACTCGTTCATTGACAGGACGTCCCGGCAAACTTGACCCTGACCCTGAACTCCCTCCCTCATTCACTCACCCCAGGCCGGCAGTACCAACACTATTACCACTACCATCACCACTACTACTACTACTACTACTACAACTACCACAACTCTTGCACGTGTGCCGAAGGACAGGCGCGTACCAATACAGACAACAAGGGCTAACGAAATACCCCAAACCCACTTGTTTTGAAAACCGAACAATAATAAAAGAAAAGACACACAAAAAGAAACATTTTGTTGTTTTTCACATCTACTGGACCACAGAACTTTTTGTTGTTATCTTCTGAGGGTTAGGGGGAAATTGGAAGGCTGATACACTGACTCGATTTTGTTTGACTGTATCTGTTTTTGTTGCTGTTGTTGTTGTTGTTGCTTCATGATGAGGGGCAGCAGCGGCGGCGGCGGTGTGGTTGTGGTGGTGATCGCCTGGGCTGTGCTTCTCACCACCTGCTTTACATTGGGTAAGTAATCCTTTATATTGTTCTCCATGCAGTGTTACTCTCACATTTTAATGACGTTCATATATAACGAGAAAGCTATACCGGTATGTTCTTCTTAATGTTCTCTGAATGTTACCCATATATTTATTCTTAACACATGTATGACACATAACAAATTCTTTTTAATTAATGATGTCTGAATGTTTTACCGTGACGTTTTTTATAACATTTGTCTAACACCAAAAAGTAGAGCTAGTTGTATCTCGTTCTTGATGTTTGCTTTTATTCATTACGATGTGCTTTAGATACAAGAAGTAAAACTGAAATTCTGTCTCCTTCCTGTAAGCTTCGTGTCGTATGATTAACACTCTCAGGCTCCAATGAAGTATACGTTGTGTTCCAGGAATTCAGTCACCAGGTAGTTCAAACAATTAGAATACCGGTATTGCAAACTTAGTATGTGTGGTGCCCCCTCGATCAAAAGAAAATGTTCAGAATATCGAATCGTGAGTGAGGAACCTGAGTGTGTATTGTACAGGACTTATCTTTCTCTCCAGCATACACATACCTTGACTAAAACATATTATTTATTTTTTTCGATATATTAAAGGCTCATCCATTGCTATAAACCGTCTTTGAAAACACTGTAAAACTTTCTGGAAGCATTCTCTACATTTAATCAATAACCGAACAGGACTCTCAACATATTAATCGTCCCGGGGATGTACAGCCACGAGCAAAAGTCCTGCATCAGATGAAAAAAACTCCGCCTTTTAAAATAATGTTTAGAATAGAATTTGAAGAAATCAAGAATTAATAGTCTCGCATATTTATTTGATATCGTTTCATGTCAAGGTGTTACAGATGTATTGCAAGTGAATGTACACTCGCAATCCAAAATATGTATACAGGCTTCCTTCGAATAACCTGATCGAATATTAAGCGAGCTCAAATAAATATGAAAAAGGATAAGCGTTGTAATTGGTTCACTAGTATGTCAACTGATTCGAAACTTCAACAAGACCTGGATGCAAATTTTGTATTGCGAGTGTACAAGGGTTCTATCAACGTTGGTATTAATTTATTGACAACTGACTGGAGGGGCCGCGGGGGTCAGGGTATTGAGAGTATGTTCTTCATGAATTAAATCAGAGTGTATTTTATCTTTGAACGTCAGTAGTGTCTCCCTTTGACAGAAGAAAAAACGTCTTCTGATTTTAGTCGGAGATAAATGAAAAACTTTCCCATTTCCGTCCATGGGTTACACGTACTCTAAAATATTACTCTGATTTTTGTGTGATTTCTCAATGTGTTCAAAACGTATTGGTACTAAATTTTGTTAGTATTCATTCAAAATTAACCTCAGCTTTTAAACAACTATTGTAGGGATTTTTTTTTTTTTAATGTGTTCTCTTACAGTAATGTTCTTATCGGGTTTCCTCATGTTTTCTTAACACTATTGTTAACTTTATAAGCAAACTAGGAATCACGAACAAGTAAATGAACATTCGCTTGTAGAGCGTGGACTTGGCGAACGTATGGCAAAATTCAGACCCCTTGAGTTTCGACCTAATGCTCAAATCGCTAGTTTTAGGAATACAGCCATCGCTCAAGTACCACCAGAAGCAGAAATGACAATGCCGTCACGAAGGTCGAGTGGTTATCCATGAGCGCTTAGAGCTCCCCTTTCCTTGCTCACCATTGCCGGCGTTGGTTCGAAACCTGCACAGGTTTTATTTTTATACAGTTTTTTTATAATTTTGACCTTGATTTTTGAGTTTTGACCTTAAAAAAAATAGGTGACCTAGAAATGTTGATGCCTACCTGTGGTGAAAATTTCAGCAAAATCGGACAAGAATTACGACCTGTAGACCGCGAACTCTACAGACATTATGCCACAAACACACAAACACACAAGACCACTGAGCAACATACTTAGCGAAAATTCTCCAAGTACCAATCATGAAGTAAGACGTGCATTACTCCTCACTATATATATTATTATGTAAGGTGTTGTTTCGTGTCCAGTAGTCCTGTCCTATTATTCCACCCACACTGGAGTAAATGATTCCTCCAAACTATTCCAAGCAACAAAACACCATTATTTGTGTTAATTTGGTCCTGTTTCCTGGTATACTTTGGAGGAATCAAGGCGCTGCAATTTACCAAAAGTATATTCTCCCCTTAATTAATATCAATAACCCACACCACCCATTTACTTCCAACAGATGAACACACCACTACATTCTCTTTACATGCAGAAAAATGCACCGTATCCACTTTCTAAAATGTACCGTCACCTTTATCCACTTTCTAAATACACCGTCTCCTTTCTCCACTTTCTAAAATACACGTTAGGCGGGGGGTGGGTGGGTGGGTTAGGAAGGGGCGGCAATAGGGGACAGGCTTTCTATCCCTCACCAAGCCTGTCCCCCTATCAAGAGTGAATGATTGATTGATTTACAGAGTGTGTGAATGATTGACTGAATACGTGAATAAGAGTGAGTGAGTGAGTGAGTGAGTGAGTGAGTGAGTGAGTGAGTGAATGAGTGATTGAGTTAGACCCTCATGGCCACTCAAAATAAATCAATAAAAAAAATAAAAAGATAAACACACACACACACACACACACATATACAGAAATTCGTATAAATATGCACCTAAATAAAAAAAAATGTATAATTATAAAAATAATACATTAAAAGAAATAAATGAAATAAATATATACATCAAAATAACTATCAAAATAAATATAAAAATTAAAAAATACAGCCAAGTCATCGATCTTCAAAAAGTATAAAATTAATAAACAATAACCCAAACTCTTATTAATAACACAAATATTTCAGTGTTACTCTTTGATGAATGATGAACAATGAATGAACAATGAATGAAAATCCCCTTCGCCCCAATGTACTGTAGAGATGAACTTGCACCAGCGACTGCCAAATTTTATCCACCTTCGAAACACTTGCAATCCAAAATAATATGTATCCAGGCTTGCTTCGAATAGCCTAATCGAGTATTAATTAAGCGAGTTCAAGCCAAAATGAAACAGGATAAGCGTTGTAATATGGTTCACTTCACTACAGGTACTATGTTATATTTTTCGAAACTTTTAATTAACAAGACGTGGATGCAAATTTTGGATTGCGAGTGAACTTCTCCACGAGGCCAATTTAACAAGAGCCCAGAAGATTATTAGCAGCGCGCCAGTGGCAACTTTGGGGTCCAGGAGGGTCTCGTAGAACCTTATTTTCTTCGTTCTCCGTCGTTCGTCAATCTCCGTTCTCGGGAGGCTGGCTGACCTGGAGACGGAGGAAGCGTGTAATATATCTTTCGTTCACTTTTCTTGGGTCCTACGTACAGTACAGTACTCCATATTAGACTGGTTGGCTGGTTGACTTGAAGACGGAAGAAGCATGTAGTATTTCCATCTTTGTTAGTTGTTCGTCAATCTCTGTTTTCGGGTCCTACGTGCTCCTTTAGACTGACTGACTGGCTGGCTGACTGACTGACTGACTGACTGACTGACTGACTGGCTGACTGACTGACGGGAGGAAGGTGTACAGGTGTGATGCTGCTGTGAGGTGCCTTGTCAATGATCGTTTCCCTCGCTACAACTTGCACGCTCAGATATGCTCCAGAATGTATCAGCCAACTCCATTAAACTCCAGTATATTCCAGTCAACTCCAGTATGCTCCAATTAGCTCCAGCCAACTCCAGTATGCTCCAATTAGCCCAAATATATTGCAGTAAGCTCCAGCTAGTTCCAGTTGCCAGATACTACCAGGAATCACCGGAATAATAAAGGGGACATTATTTTGTTTTAGGTTAGTTGGAGGTCAGCTGATTACTCCAAACACATCACTTCACTACTGTACAGTCGGCACCATAAGTTCACTTCATTTCCCTCTGCGTATGTATTAGCCATAGTGTTGTAATACAATATTAATGCAGAGATGACAGATATAGTTCTCATAGGGTAAATTACGTATGTTGTTGGAATAAACACTGGTTCAGAATACAAATATTTGGTCATTTAGCAATATTAATTAAGTACAAGAGATGAACGCGAATTTCTGCTGCCGGTTGTACAGTAGTTGTAGCACAGAATCGTCCAGTACTTTACAGAACTGCTGCGGCTGAGTGTTGTGTGGGAAGAGACAATAAGTTACGGGTCTGAAGTATACGTTGTAAAAAGTCCTCAGCAATGCCGCCTACATACAAGGGTTAGAATCACAACTTTATCAGCAGCCTTTCTTGAAAACGATATACGGTACAACATTGGTTTCTGTTACTTAGTTATAATTATGGAGTTTTATGAAGTAAATTGTTATTCCTACAGTGCATGTCATTAATTGTTTCTTCGTGCGTGCGATATATTGACCAGGTATAAATAGATGTGTAAGTGTAAGTAGGATTATTGTCCAGGATATGTTTGTTCCGTGACACAATACAATGAGAGGGACCTGGTTTGTAAAGCATGTGGTCATCAGAGTTTGACTTGTTTAACTTGGAGTGAATGTGAAAATTTAATGGGACAAAATACACTTTTGGTAATATATAAGAGTGCTTTTGATAACCTCTTCTTGGTCAATTGGAGGGTTAATTATTCCTCTAAACTCTACCAAGAAGCAAATTACCTCATATGTTAATTAATAAAATGAGATTTTATTCGTGACACAGTTTGGATGATTCGGTAACTCTCCACTATACCTTCAAGAATTGTTCACTAAACTAGCGGTCACAATCAACTACACAATGAAAACCACAATCCCAGGTAGTCAGTGCACATGTCTATATGATACTGACTTACTGTGCACCAAGAAAGGAATAACACGCAAAGGGAATCATTTTATCAGAGAAGAAAGGATACGTTTTATGATCACGACTGTACACGTGAGAACCATTAACCTGGCAAATATTTGCTCTGCCTCCACTCAACATAAATAAAATCTGAAATAAAAGAGTTCGTGAAATCTGAGATGGCGTGTAGAATAATATTTATTCATCTGGCTGGTTCTTTATATAAACACATACTTCCTTAACCCAAATTATATAACCCGTACTGCCATAAGTTCAAAGGAAAGAGGAAGAAAAGAATGAAAGAGTGAATTGTGGATATAAGTGTTGGTAAAATATAGTAACTACAAAGACTAACCCATCAACGCTGAACCTGCAGAAAACTATACGAGTAATGTTCTTACTGCTACAACTTCATTCCAAGAATCTGGTTTTTTAATTTATATTCATTGGCAATAATAGCTCTTTTTTTTTTACGTAAACACCCTATATTTTGACCTACTATACTTGCTAGTCAACCCATGTACTGTACCGTATCCTATTTTACAACACTCCATTTCTCTCTTCATGTTTATACTACTACCATTTTCTCTGTTTACCCGTCCCACCCAACCACAAACACAACCAGATTCTCGACCACCACACACACACCTCCTCCACCACCACCACCACCACCACACACTTACACTTCCACCACCACACACCACCACACACCACCACACACTTACACCACCACCACTACACACCACCACACACTTACACCATCACCACCACCACCACCACCACACACTTACACCACCATCACACCTCTGGCACCAAAACTTTGTTACCAACATCACATTCGTTTCGTCCTCCTCATCATCATCTCATAATTATTCCTTCTCTTTCTCTAATTTTAATCTCCGTTTATTTCTTCTCCCTTCTTCCTCCCTGTTTTACCAATTTTCTCCAACTTTCTTCCTCGAAACTAACCTGCCTCCGCTCATTCATCTTTCTGCTTCAACCCTTCCCACCAGATTTCTAACTCATACACGATATCCCCTTCTTTCTCTCTTTCCTCAATGTTCCCACTTCGAGGTTTCCTTTATTCTCTCTCTTTCCTCAATGTTCCCACTTCGAGGTATCTTTTCTCCTCTCCCCCCCCCCCTCTCCTTTTCCTCTCTCCCATCCTTGGTCAACAGGTCGCCCAACTATCATCTTCTCATTTAATTTCCCTCTAAACTTTCCTAACACGTTTCATTTATTTCACACTTTTTTAAGTCTTCCTCCTCCTCCTCCTCCTCCTCCTCCTCCTCCTCCTCCTCCTCCATCTTCAGTTTCTGTGGGGATGTGAAGAACATACAAACAGCAACATACCTGTTTAGTCCTTACAAGGCTGTTTGATTAAGCTTTGTTTACTAGTCTACAGATACAAGAGTTGACTGGTGTCGTCAGTCTTTCAGGAACACAACAAGTCAATACTGGAACACTCTACCTTAATTAATTCATAGTTCAATCTTACTACAATTTGTGCTCTTTCAAACCCAATACATCAAACTTTCTAGAATGAAAATGGACATGATTTTGGACCTCTCTTGCTCTTAAATTCCCAGGTGAGGACACTGACCTTTGGTCCTAATGTTTCTCACTATAATACAAAATATAATCCTCTCCCAGCACTCGACACTCTTTATAAACATACAGTATATAAACCTACCACTACTAGTACTACTGTAACCGGTACAACAACAACAACAACAACATCAACAACTACTACTACTCATCAATCGCTCTTCCCCTCATCAGTTACTCTCTATCTCAGTACCCAATTAGAACTCACCCACTCACCAGGCATAACAAGTGAGTCAGATATATTGGGTGGTGAGTGAGGTGGGCGTGTGGGCGTGTGGGCGGGTCGATGGGTGTGTTGTGGGTGATTAATTAGAAGGCAGTGTAGCTCATCGAATATAATATAGAGTGTGTGTGTAGTAGTAGTAGTTGTAGTTGTAGTAGTAGTAGTAGTAGTAGTAGTAGTAGTAGTAGGGGAAGGAGGAAGTAAAAAGGATGGAAAAATATTTACAAATGAATACTTAAGAAAATCAAACAGCAGTAGACCTGTTGGTCTTTACGAGGTTGTTTGGATCTAAGCTACCAACTACTGGTAGAGAGAAAGGATAGAATAGTGGAAGGCTCCTCCCCACTCACCAATCCTTCCAGCTTTCACTGGCAATAAAACAGACTGAAGGGAAGCTACGCAATATGGAACTGCTGTGGTATTTGGGACAAGTAAGAACGAGGGAAAATGTGCTCTATTTTACAATTAATCTATCACCACATCCTAAAATGGACTCTTAGTTTAGCTTGTATCGATCATTCTGTAGCAAATAATGTGAGTTTGGTGTTAGTTTAGAGATATTTGTCGAGATGTTTTTTAAAATATTTACCACGCTATTAAAGAAGTGTTTAGCTTCCTTTATACAGAAGAGTTTGTCCCTGTTAATTCTTTGTAATCCCTTGTGATCCTTTGTAACCCACTTGTAAAATCCTGTGTAATCCTCCTCTTTCTTCAGTCCTGCAATTACTTTTCGTCCAGTTTATAAACACAATAGAGTCCACGGTCGGTATTTACAATAACATGTTTCCAGTCTAGCCATCTCGCTTCACTGACACGCTCTCTTCCACACTTTCACCTCCTTTTACCTCCTTTATTTTTACACATCTTTTTTGCATTTTTTTCGTGTCTCACTTACACTGAGAGTTGTCTGTCCAATATACTCCCAAAGACATTACTCTCTTCCTATTTTCACAGTATAAACAAACACACTACACAACACCACACACTCTTTGTCCAATTTATATCCTCTCCCAAAGTAATAAGTATGTAAAACTATATAAACAAACTTCAGAGGCCCCTGGGGATGTGCCAGTAAACTCCCCTCGGCCAGCCAGAACCCTACTGTATGTTGACGACCCCCTGAGATGCCCTGGACCTTTGCCTCACTCTCTCTCCATTAATTTTTGCAACATTCGTGGCCTTTCCTCCAACTTCCCATTTGTCGAACACCACTCTTCTCCGCTTATTGATTCACTACAACCTCTCTCCCTTTTCGCTATTACACTAGACATTGCTCTTCTGAACTCTCTCTATGTATGTTTCCTCCCCTCAGGAGAGTATGCAACACTCGTCAAGCCTCTCGTTCTCATCCCTTTTCTGTCCAACTCCCTCATGCAAGAGTTAACCTGTACTCTCAATCTTTCATATACACAACTGGTCAACTCTGGAACACTCTACCTTCATCCATTTTTCCACCTTACTACGACTTATGCTCCTTCAAACCAAATGTGTCTAGGCATCTAGAGCGAAATTGAACATGATTTTGGACTACTCTCACACTGTACTACACAGATGAGAACGACAAAGGGCTCATGACAGCATTTGGTCCTCATCATTC
>JAWZYT010007459.1:20000-21940 GCA_034508575.1 Petrolisthes manimaculis | reverse complement strand
TTGAATGCATCTGCCATCGTTCAGACCAGAGAGAGAGAGAGAGAGAGAGAGAGATCATACATCATCATCATCAAATGAAAAAAAAATAACAATAAATAAATATAAAATTAAAAAAAAAAAAAAAAAATATAAAATGAAAATATTAATAATAAATAAATATAAAATTAAAATAATAATAATAAATAAATATAAACGATAATAATAATAATAAATAAATATAAAAAAAAAATCACCTGAAAAAATAACAATAAATAAATATCACAATAAAAAAAATTCAAATGAAAAAAAAAAATATATATCAAATGAAAAAAATATATATCAAATGAAAAAATAATAATAAATGAATATAACCTGAAATAATAATAATAAATAAATATAAAATGAAATAAAAAAATAAATATATCACCTTGAAAAAATATAACATAATCGAAGTCACTATTAATTGAAGAGTATTAGTGTTTAAATATTAGAGGAAATAATTATTCAACCTTGTAACATACATAAAGGCCACATTCACCCCGACCACCTTCTCAATTCATTAACACCTTTGAGGCTATAAGTATAACAATAATAATAACAACAACAATAACATAATAATAATAATAATAATAATAATAATAATAATAACATAATAATAATAATAATAACATAATAATAATAATAATAGTAATACTATAACTAATAACAATAATAATAATAATAATAATAACACTATAAGTAATAATAATAATAATAATAATAATAACATAATAATAATAATAATAGTAATACTATAACTAATAACAATAATAATAATAATAAAGCTATATATATTATATATAATCCATTGTAATGATCTCGTATTATCTGCTCACCGTCTGTGTGTGTGTGTGTGTGTGTGTGTACAATTTCTCTGACACACACTCACACACACACACACACAGTATATTGACAATCCTCTCTTTGAACATGGGTTAATTGGGCAGTCATTCATTCAGTCATTCAGTCATTCGTGTGTGTGTGTGTGTGTGTGTGTGTGTGGTGTTGTGTGTGTGTGTGTGTGTGTGTGTGTGTCTTCCCGGCTGAGTAGCGACACAGATATATCCTGGTGTTATGCTCAATATAATTATTATGTTTATTATTTCCTTATTATTGAATATATTATGTTTATTATATCATTATTATTGAATATATTATGTTTATTATATCATTATTATTGAATATATTATGTTTATTATTTCATTATTATTGAATATATTATGTTTATTATTTCATTATCATTAGTAAAGTGTGAAAATGATAGTTGCAATATTTTATTTTCTATGTTATTGTGAATTATGGTTATTATTTTCTTATTAATTTAGTGTGCAAATAATAGTTTTAATATTTCATTGCAACATCTTATTTTATATGTTATAGTTTCCTTCTTAATGTTCCTTATTTATGTTTATTATTTCATTATTAGTAGTAAAGTGTGAATATGATAGTTTTAATATTTCATGACAATATTTATTTTATACGTAATCCATAAACGGAATCAGTGGCCATTAAAATACTCACTGAAGGATTACTCATACTACCTTAAGTAATCCTAATCCAATTAAATCACCAGCGAAGGATTACTTATACTACCTTAATCCTAATCCAATTAAAATACCCAGCGAAAGTTTACCCATTACTTAATCCTAATCCAATTAAATCACCCATGCAGCGAAGGATTACTTATACTACCTTAATCCTAATCCAATTAAACCATAATGGAAACAGTAGCACTTAAAAATCGCTCAAAAACAAAAACAAAATTAATCCGTCAAGTGTGACGAAAAAATCCCCCGTCGCTAATCCTAATCCTCCAGACCACAAACTCGACGACCTCATCCTTGGGTCCGAGAAGGTGGAGGAGGAGGAGGGATGGAGGAGGAAGGATGGATGAGGGAGGATGATGAGGGAGGGAGGGAGGA
>JAWZYT010007459.1:0-12500 GCA_034508575.1 Petrolisthes manimaculis | reverse complement strand
CTCCAATTTTCTGACTATAATATCTTTTTAGCTCCGGCCTCAGCCGAGAGCTCAAGATCTTATCGTAATTATTGTTCTTCTTCTTGGGGCGACAACTTCTTAAAATGGTTCAACTGACTCACTCTCTCACTCACTCACTCACATCCATTTTCTTTTACCGACATTGAATAATTTTTCAACCGAGAGGGGGTTCAACCGAGGGGTTCACCCTCAATAAAAAAAATTCATTTTCAAAATTTCAATATAACCATATGAATACGAAAATCCAGATAAAACATATGGCTATTTTATTATTTCACTTGAATCATTAAGAGCCGGAGCTTTTGAAGGGTTTTCCTTCATGTTCTTGTTACATTAGTTACATATGTATTTAAATTATCATTATTAAGTTTGATCTAATCTATTTTTATGTGTATATGTGTAGCTGTTTGTAATTAACCCTATCTACCCTTCACATACCTGTACAGTACATAATTTTATATATAATTATTCATTATGTAGTTTTATCTATTATCTATCTATCTATCTATCTATCTATTTATCTATCTATTTATTTATCTATCTATCTATCTATCTATCTACAATTATGTGTGTGACTGGTAATGCTCTCTCTCTCTCTCTCTCTCTCTCTCTCTCTCTCTCTCTCTCTCTCTCCTTCCCATACATACATACATACATAAGGAGTGACTTGGGTTTCCAGGGGATCAGAGTGTCCATCTAACTATACTACCCCCAAAGTTTTAGTTCGTGTCACACAGAGAGAGTTAATGGACACACACACACACACATACATACATACATACATACATACACACACACATACATACATACATACATACATACATATACATACATACATATACATACATACATACATACACACATACATACATACATACTGTCACGAGTCAAATTTGATCGTGACATATTAATCAATTAAGTATAGAAATAATGCTTAAGCCTAGTGGTTGAGAAAGCGAAAGGCAGGAGTGTGTGAGGTAGAGAGTAGGAGCACCGTTCATGTTTGAGCCTGCGTGCCTTCCCCTCTCTGCCGTTAAATCCTTCGTTTCCCCACTCGTTGGCTCTGTAATTATTGATTTTTGCGTACACACAGTTATTCTTTTAAAATCTCCATATGATTCGTGAAGAGGATAATTACCATGATTAATTTACGTGGCGTTATTACAATTGCATGTATGGCTGGGTGTGTGAATGTGTATAATATGAGGTTCTAGTCAGACAGACAGTAGGATTCAAACTATTGTGTGTGGCGCCTGAATATCGATCCAGACGTTGGTAGCTTGGGGGAGGAGCTTATAGCCTGGCTGGGAATTTCTCATGATTTAAACTTCAGTTCATCTCCTACTCGTATTCAGCATACACGTAGCCTCGTGGCGCTCTAGCCTCTCGTTGGAGTAGCAGCCTACAATGGTCGAATTAATTCAGTTACGGCATACTAATGATTCGTGATCGAGTGCTGGGTGTGTGTTGAACATCGAAAACTGCGAGTGGGAGGACAATTCATGTATGAGTATAGAAAAACTCTCATACGTGAATAATTTGAACTCCGAGTTCGGCTTCACCATCTTGTAACACATACGTGGCTCTCTCGACCTCTCGTCTCGTTAACGTAACGCAGGGCTGACAGTGAATGCCAGAATACTCGGTGCCATTCACCAGTTTTTCTCTAGTGCTTCACGGAGTCACTCTTGTTGTCGTTACTTGCAACAGAAAAAGCAAATGATACGAGGTAAGGTTTTATGCCAGTAGCGTTCTGCATCCTACTTGGTGTAATATTATAGAAAACGAGTGCCATTGTGTGTGACATTGAAAATTACAGATGTGAAGAACTGGTGTCTATGTGAAAATAGGAAACTTAATCACATAGATACTGGAACTCGTATTATTAGATTTATATTTATTATTTATTATTGATTAAAGTAATTGAGTAGGGGTCAGGAAATAGCACCATAAAATTACGAGTGTTTGGGGAATGTAACACCTTGGTTACACACGTAATATTCGCTCTCGTCCACTCATTCACGTGGATATGACGAGTGATAATTACAGATGTGACATTGAAAATTAACTGAGGTGAAGAACAGAAATAATAGAAAACATAGAAAAATGAAGAACAGAAATAATGAACATAGAAAAATAGAAAACATAGAAAATGGAAATATATAGAAAATCGACTGAACACTCGAAGGAAAACAACGAGGACAACACGACTCCGACCGATAGAAAACGGGAGTCATATTAAGAGGGTATCTTTAGTATTTAGTTAGTTAGCTTTGCGTGTGGATGAGTGTGAACGTGTGTGACTATATAAATTGATTTCATGTTGGTGTTACTGGAATTTCAATAAATATAGTTAAGCGATTGTGAATGGTTGTTTCATACACCATATCCCTTCATACTATAATTTATAAATGCATTCATATCGGAAGACCTCACATTAAAAATAAATATGTTGACAAAAAGGGAACTTGCAATGAAGGGGAATAATTTAACCTCTGAAACCTTCTTTGAGCCAACACAATTAAGGTTAATTAATAAATCCGGGTAAGGTAAGTCAATTGTTGAATAATTACTTACTTGATTATTATATACATTATAATAATTCAATGTTGCACTAGAAAGCTTATAATTGCATGGATCTCCAAGGTGGGCCACAATTCTTTTCAGTGTGTATAAAGTAAGTCGAGTTTCTTCTCTTTAATTTTGTCACAATGGCGCCCAACGTGGGGCTCCTCGATTTTTGCATTGGAATTCCAGTTCCACACATTCACACTTCCACGAGATAGTTAGGATATAATTGTCCAGAAATTAAGGCAATAGAAATGACAGAAAATAATTTTTACATGCTAACCTTCATGGATTTATGCTTTAAGCACAACGCTTGGCATATGAAGGTAAGAAGTACTACACAACCCGACATGGGTGTGTTTCTTTTATGACCACATTTTGTACAGGTTGTTGTAACATCACCAGAGCAGCGTGTATTGTTAAACCTAGTACGTGGCCAAATTTTCTCTAACAGTAGGCATGATTAATGCTACTGTAACTTTAGTGGTTCCTGAAGAAAGGGAATTCACTTCACATATGACCAAAGATGTCAATGTGAAATTTAGGACAAATGTCCTGGTGTCTCGATGTTGAGACGGCGTAATGCCAAATTTTTCTAGCGGTAGGCATGAATTAATGCTACTGTAACTTTAGTGGTTCCTGAAGAAAAGGAATTCACTCCACATATGACCAAAGATGTCAATGTGAAATTTAGGACAGATGTCCTTGTGTCTCTTGTGTTAGACAGTGTTGGCAATGTAATGTTTACTACACATACGACCAAAGCGTGTCTATGTAAATTTAGGACAAATGTCCTCGTGTCTCTGTTTGAGACAGCGCTAGATGCGCCATTTAATATATTACTCCACATATGACTACAGTTTGTCTATGGGAAATTTAGGACAGGTGTCCTCGTGTCTCGATGTTGAGACAGAGCAAGATGCTCAATATGTATATTTACTACACATACGACCACAGTTTGTCGGTGTGAAACTTAGGACAGGTGTCCTCATGTCTCGATGTCTGAGACAGCGCAACATGCGCAAGGTACATATTCAATTCACATACGACCACAGTTTGTCGGTGAATTTTTTTTTATGGGACAGGTGTCCTCGTGTCTCGACGTGAGACAACGTAAGAAAATATGCAATGGAAGGAAATGCAACATAGGAGTTAGAAACAAGCGAGTATGTATAATTCGTACCGAAGTAGCGAAGTTAACCTCTTCGTACGGAGATAACCAGTTGGTGGAGCGTTCCCTGGTTATCTCACTCGTTATTATTGTTATCTCTGAGTGCAACGAGCACAACTCTTACTAATATATATGTATTGCATTTTGTACCATTTTATCCAAACTCAGATTTGGCGGTTCACCTCGGTCTGATGTTTGGATATTGCATTGGGTCTTCCAAGACTTGGGTTCCAGCGGTTATCCCTGATTCGAGTCTTGGATGATTGATTAATATATATTTGCCTTCCAGAATATTTATTTCATTTATTTTCTTACAAATGATGTAACAGATACACAATGTATTACATACACCACACAAATAAAACTTGCTTAAATGTGTACAAATTGTACTAGAATAATTACCAGGGACATTCACTTTGCTTCGGAGTTTCTCCATAGAATTGAAAGCTAACGTAAATGTATGGAGTTTTTCACTCATTGGCAACCGTGAATTGTACCTGTGATATTCATTTGACACATACATGAGTGAGTGAAGTGTGGATGAGTATTGTGTAAAGTTATACATGCAATGCGCTGTAGCCCTTCACGAGTCGAGACATCGCATGGAGCAATGTCTTTGTGTTTGTGCGAATGTCACGAGTCAAATTTGATCGTGACATATTAATCAATTAAGTATAGAAATAATGCTTAAGCCTAGTGGTTGAGAAAGCGAAAGGCAGGAGTGTGTGAGGTAGAGAGTAGGAGCACCGTTCATGTTTGAGCCTGCGTGCCTTCCCCTCTCTGCCGTTAAATCCTTCGTTTCCCCACTCGTTGGCTCTGTAATTATTGATTTTTGCGTACACACAGTTATTCTTTTAAAATCTCCATATGATTCGTGAAGAGGATAATTACCATGATTAATTTACGTGGCGTTATTACAATTGCATGTATGGCTGGGTGTGTGAATGTGTATAATATGAGGTTCTAGTCAGACTGACAGTAGGATTCAAACTATTGTGTGTGGCGCCTGAATATCGATCCAGACGTTGGTAGCTTGGGGGAGGAGCTTATAGCCTGGCTGGGAATTTCTCATGATTTAAACTTCAGTTCATCTCCTACTCGTATTCAGCATACACGTAGCCTCGTGGCGCTCTAGCCTCTCGTTGGAGTAGCAGCCTACAATGGTCGAATTCATTCAGTTACGGCATACTAATGATTCGTGATCGAGTGCTGGGTGTGTGTTGAACATCGAAAACTGCGAGTGGGAGGACAATTCATGTATGAGTATAGAAAAACTCTCATACGTGAATAATTTGAACTCCGAGTTCGGCTTCACCATCTTGTAACACATACGTGGCTCTCTCGACCTCTCGTCTCGTTAACGTAACGCAGGGCTGACAGTGAATGCCAGAATACTCGGTGCCATTCACCAGTTTTTCTCTAGTGCTTCACGGAGTCACTCTTGTTGTCGTTACTTGCAACAGAAAAAGCAAATGATACGAGGTAAGGTTTTATGCCAGTAGCGTTCTGCATCCTACTTGGTGTAATATTATAGAAAACGAGTGCCATTGTGTGTGACATTGAAAATTACAGATGTGAAGAACTGGTGTCTATGTGAAAATAGGAAACTTAATCACATAGATACTGGAACTCGTATTATTAGATTTATATTTATTATTTATTATTGATTAAAGTAATTGAGTAGGGGTCAGGAAATAGCACCATAAAATTACGAGTGTTTGGGGAATGTAACACCTTGGTTACACACGTAATATTCGCTCTCGTCCACTCATTCACGTGGATATGACGAGTGATAATTACAGATGTGACATTGAAAATTAACTGAGGTGAAGAACAGAAATAATAGAAAACATAGAAAAATGAAGAACAGAAATAATGAACATAGAAAAATAGAAAACATAGAAAATGGAAATATATAGAAAATCGACTGAACACTCGAAGGAAAACAACGAGGACAACACGACTCCGACCGATAGAAAACGGGAGTCATATTAAGAGGGTATCTTTAGTATTTAGTTAGTTAGCTTTGCGTGTGGATGAGTGTGAACGTGTGTGACTATATAAATTGATTTCATGTTGGTGTTACTGGAATTTCAATAAATATAGTTAAGCGATTGTGAATGGTTGTTTCATACACCATATCCCTTCATACTATAATTTATAAATGCATTCATATCGGAAGACCTCACATTAAAAATAAATATGTTGACAAAAAGGGAACTTGCAATGAAGGGGAATAATTTAACCTCTGAAACCTTCTTTGAGCCAACACAATTAAGGTTAATTAATAAATCCGGGTAAGGTAAGTCAATTGTTGAATAATTACTTACTTGATTATTATATACATTATAATAATTCAATGTTGCACTAGAAAGCTTATAATTGCATGGATCTCCAAGGTGGGCCACAATTCTTTTCAGTGTGTATAAAGTAAGTCGAGTTTCTTCTCTTTAATTTTGTCACAATGGCGCCCAACGTGGGGCTCCTCGATTTTTGCATTGGAATTCCAGTTCCACACATTCACACTTCCACGAGATAGTTAGGATATAATTGTCCAGAAATTAAGGCAATAGAAATGACAGAAAATAATTTTTACATGCTAACCTTCATGGATTTATGCTTTAAGCACAACGCTTGGCATATGAAGGTAAGAAGTACTACACAACCCGACATGGGTGTGTTTCTTTTATGACCACATTTTGTACAGGTTGTTGTAACATCACCAGAGCAGCGTGTATTGTTAAACCTAGTACGTGGCCAAATTTTCTCTAACAGTAGGCATGATTAATGCTACTGTAACTTTAGTGGTTCCTGAAGAAAGGGAATTCACTTCACATATGACCAAAGATGTCAATGTGAAATTTAGGACAAATGTCCTGGTGTCTCGATGTTGAGACGGCGTAATGCCAAATTTTTCTAGCGGTAGGCATGAATTAATGCTACTGTAACTTTAGTGGTTCCTGAAGAAAAGGAATTCACTCCACATATGACCAAAGATGTCAATGTGAAATTTAGGACAGATGTCCTTGTGTCTCTTGTGTTAGACAGTGTTGGCAATGTAATGTTTACTACACATACGACCAAAGCGTGTCTATGTAAATTTAGGACAAATGTCCTCGTGTCTCTGTTTGAGACAGCGCTAGATGCGCCATTTAATATATTACTCCACATATGACTACAGTTTGTCTATGGGAAATTTAGGACAGGTGTCCTCGTGTCTCGATGTTGAGACAGAGCAAGATGCTCAATATGTATATTTACTACACATACGACCACAGTTTGTCGGTGTGAAACTTAGGACAGGTGTCCTCATGTCTCGATGTCTGAGACAGCGCAACATGTGCAAGGTACATATTCAATTCACATACGACCACAGTTTGTCGGTGAATTTTTTTTTATGGGACAGGTGTCCTCGTGTCTCGACGTGAGACAACGTAAGAAAATATGCAATGGAAGGAAATGCAACATAGGAGTTAGAAACAAGCGAGTATGTATAATTCGTACCGAAGTAGCGAAGTTAACCTCTTCGTACGGAGATAACCAGTTGGTGGAGCGTTCCCTGGTTATCTCACTCGTTATTATTGTTATCTCTGAGTGCAACGAGCACAACTCTTACTAATATATATGTATTGCATTTTGTACCATTTTATCCAAACTCAGATTTGGCGGTTCACCTCGGTCTGATGTTTGGATATTGCATTGGGTCTTCCAAGACTTGGGTTCCAGCGGTTATCCCTGATTCGAGTCTTGGATGATTGATTAATATATATTTGCCTTCCAGAATATTTATTTCATTTATTTTCTTACAAATGATGTAACAGATACACAATGTATTACATACACCACACAAATAAAACTTGCTTAAATGTGTACAAATTGTACTAGAATAATTACCAGGGACATTCACTTTGCTTCGGAGTTTCTCCATAGAATTGAAAGCTAACGTAAATGTATGGAGTTTTTCACTCATTGGCAACCGTGAATTGTACCTGTGATATTCATTTGACACATACATGAGTGAGTGAAGTGTGGATGAGTATTGTGTAAAGTTATACATGCAATGCGCTGTAGCCCTTCACGAGTCGAGACATCGCATGGAGCAATGTCTTTGTGTTTGTGCGAATGTCACGAGTCAAATTTGATCGTGACATATTAATCAATTAAGTATAGAAATAATGCTTAAGCCTAGTGGTTGAGAAAGCGAAAGGCAGGAGTGTGTGAGGTAGAGAGTAGGAGCACCGTTCATGTTTGAGCCTGCGTGCCTTCCCCTCTCTGCCGTTAAATCCTTCGTTTCCCCACTCGTTGGCTCTGTAATTATTGATTTTTGCGTACACACAGTTATTCTTTTAAAATCTCCATATGATTCGTGAAGAGGATAATTACCATGATTAATTTACGTGGCGTTATTACAATTGCATGTATGGCTGGGTGTGTGAATGTGTATAATATGAGGTTCTAGTCAGACTGACAGTAGGATTCAAACTATTGTGTGTGGCGCCTGAATATCGATCCAGACGTTGGTAGCTTGGGGGAGGAGCTTATAGCCTGGCTGGGAATTTCTCATGATTTAAACTTCAGTTCATCTCCTACTCGTATTCAGCATACACGTAGCCTCGTGGCGCTCTAGCCTCTCGTTGGAGTAGCAGCCTACAATGGTCGAATTCATTCAGTTACGGCATACTAATGATTCGTGATCGAGTGCTGGGTGTGTGTTGAACATCGAAAACTGCGAGTGGGAGGACAATTCATGTATGAGTATAGAAAAACTCTCATACGTGAATAATTTGAACTCCGAGTTCGGCTTCACCATCTTGTAACACATACGTGGCTCTCTCGACCTCTCGTCTCGTTAACGTAACGCAGGGCTGACAGTGAATGCCAGAATACTCGGTGCCATTCACCAGTTTTTCTCTAGTGCTTCACGGAGTCACTCTTGTTGTCGTTACTTGCAACAGAAAAAGCAAATGATACGAGGTAAGGTTTTATGCCAGTAGCGTTCTGCATCCTACTTGGTGTAATATTATAGAAAACGAGTGCCATTGTGTGTGACATTGAAAATTACAGATGTGAAGAACTGGTGTCTATGTGAAAATAGGAAACTTAATCACATAGATACTGGAACTCGTATTATTAGATTTATATTTATTATTTATTATTGATTAAAGTAATTGAGTAGGGGTCAGGAAATAGCACCATAAAATTATGAGTGTTTGGGGAATGTAACACCTTGGTTACACACGTAATATTCGCTCTCGTCCACTCATTCACGTGGATATGACGAGTGATGATTACAGATGTGACATTGAAAATTAACTGAGGTGAAGAACAGAAATAATAGAAAACATAGAAAAATGAAGAACAGAAATAATGAACATAGAAAAATAGAAAACATAGAAAATGGAAATATATAGAAAATCGACTGAACACTCGAAGGAAAACAACGAGGACAACACGACTCCGACCGATAGAAAACGGGAGTCATATTAAGAGGGTATCTTTAGTATTTAGTTAGTTAGCTTTGCGTGTGGATGAGTGTGAACGTGTGTGACTATATAAATTGATTTCATGTTGGTGTTACTGGAATTTCAATAAATATAGTTAAGCGATTGTGAATGGTTGTTTCATACTATAATTTATAAATGCATTCATATCGGAAGACCTCACATTAAAAATAAATATGTTGACAAAAAGGGAACTTGCAATGAAGGGGAATAATTTAACCTCTGAAACCTTCTTTGAGCCAACACAATTAAGGTTAATTAATAAATCCGGGTAAGGTAAGTCAATTGTTGAATAATTACTTACTTGATTATTATATACATTATAATAATTCAATGTTGCACTAGAAAGCTTATAATTGCATGGATCTCCAAGGTGGGCCACAATCTCTTTCAGTTGCGCATATATTACAAGTCAAGATTTCTTCTTTTTATTTTGTCACACATACATATATACATACTCACACACACACACATACATACACACACACATACATACATACATACATACATACATACATACATATACACACACATACACACACACAGAGTCCCTTCAAGCAAAATGAGGAAGAAAATGAAAGTGGAAAGGAGAAAAAAAGGGAAAGAATGAAAGAAAAAAGGAGTAAGAATGGGAGAGAAGGGTGAAGAGAAAGAAAGGGAGGAGGAGGAGGAGGAGGAGGAGGAAGACGAGGAGGACGAGGAGGAGGAGGAGGAGGAGGAGATAGAAAGGAAAAGAGGGAAGAGAAGGAAGAGAGGAGGAGGAGGAGGAAAAAAGTAAGAGGGAAAGGAAGTAGAAGAGGAAAAAAGTGAGAGAGGGGGAGAGAGAGGGAGGAAGAGGAAGGAGGAAAAAAAGTGAGAAGGTGAGAAAGAGGAGGAAAAAGCGAAAGAGAGTTACATAGAGTTACATAGAATCACAGACCACAACAGACCTTACGGTCCACACGGGGTGATCTGATTAGAAGGTTACTGGTAGAGAATGAATATCTCCCCAGTGATAGTCGTAGGTAAGGATAGCAAAGTAGAAGGCTCTCTCCCCACCCTCCAATCCCTCCCGCCTGAGCCGTACTGGAAATAAAGTTAGGAGTCAGAACCTTGTGGAGTTGGTAGAGAAAACTCCACAAGGAAATTTTATAGGAAAGATAGAAAGTAGTTGAAATTTGGCTAACTTGCCACCTGTAATGGGCAAAAAATTATTCATTAGTAAACATCGAAAGTCGGGGATTAGATGCAAGGTGTTTATCAAGGCGACGTTTGAAGCTATCTACTGTGTTACATTCTATTACGTTACGGGGAAGCCCATTCCATAAGTTGACGACTCGGTTAAAAAAGAAATTCTTGGATTCGTGTGAATTAAAAGATTTACCTATGATTTTACAGCCATTACCTCTCGTGTAGTTTGATTGATCGATATTGAAATATTTGTTGCAGTCCATATTGTCTATGCCTTTGATTATTTTGAATACCTGGATTAAGTCGCCTCTCAATCTACGTTGTGCTAATGGGAATAGATTCAATTTATTTAGCCGCTCTTCATACGTTTTGTTTCGTAGACATGGTATCATTTTAGTAACTCTACGTTGGACTCGTTCCAATTTTACTATATCTTTCTGGTAGTATGGGCACCATGCTTGGACACAATATTCCATAAGGGGACGGACCAAGGAATTATACAAAGTGAGGATTGTATCTTTAGACTTATACTCGAATGCTCTGCCAATAAAGCCGATAGTTTTATTTGCTTTCTTAATTACTTCAGTACATTGCTGACTGGGTTTTAGGTTACTTGATATTGTTACCCCTAAGTCTGTCTCTTGATCCACGCTTTTAATTTGATTACCATTTAACGAGTAGTTTGCAGTTACGTTACGATGTCCGATATGGAGTACTTTACATTTATCTGCATTGAAGGACATTTGCCAAGTTTTCGCCCAATTCGACAATTTATCGAGATTATCTTGCATTTCTTTAGTTTGTGCATTAGTGAGTACTGTATTTGCAATTTTAGTGTCATCGGCAAACTTCAATATTATGCATGAGAGACCTTCATCTATGTCGTTTATGTAAACTAGGAAAAGAATTGGGCCTAAAACAGACCCTTGTGGCACCCCGCTCGTAACGCCAGTCCAATTAGATGATTTACCATTTATTACCACACGTTGTTTACGGTTTCTTTGCCAGTTCTCTATCCATCTTACGGTGTCGCCTTGGATTCTGTGAGATTTTAATTTAGTTATTAAACGTTTATGGGGAACTTTGTCAAAGGCTTTTTGGAAATCTAAATAAATTATGTCTACTGCTTTACTCTTATCATATTCGTTAAAAATGTCGTTTAAAAAGTCTAATAGATTCGTTAGGCAAGAGCGTTTATTGCGGA
Source organism: Petrolisthes manimaculis (assembly GCA_034508575.1). NCBI lineage: Eukaryota > Metazoa > Arthropoda > Malacostraca > Decapoda > Porcellanidae > Petrolisthes > Petrolisthes manimaculis. The sequence continues at coordinate 865 of JAWZYT010007459.1, read as the reverse complement.
AACCGTGTTGAGTGTCTCTGAGTAAGTTATTTTCCTCTAAATGATATGTAAGTTTATCTCGTATGATTGTCTCTAACATTTTACATACTACTGAGGTTAGGCTGATAGGGCGATAGTTACTAGGTAAAGATTTGCTGCCTTTTTTAAATATTGGTGTTACGTTAGCGAGCTTCCATTCATCAGGTATTGTTCCAGTGTGTAAAGAATAATTAAATAGCAGAGTCAGAGGTTTTACTATTACGCTTTTTGCTTCCTTTATTACGCGAGGGGAGATCGTGTCAGGCCCAGGTGACTTATTTACATTTAATTTATCAATACATTACGTAATTTTCTGTTATGCTGATATTATTTAAAACCTCGGTGTTTTCATTTTGGACTGTTGTTTCAGCTGGTATATCGTTCGGGTTTTCTGTAGTAAAGACTGATGCAAAGAAAGTATTTAGGATACTACTCATTCGCTCTTCATCTGTCGTAAAGTCCCCATTTTCATCAAGAATTGGACCGATAGTTGACGTAAGTACTTTCTTTTGTCGAATATAACTGTAGAACTCTTTCGGGTTTGTCTTACTCTGATTTGCAACGTGTTTTTCAATTTCCTTTTTACTCTGTTTGATTAACTTTTTGGCTTTTCTTCGTAAGTCTGTAAACTTGGCACGGTCGTCATTGTTGGCTGTGATTTTTACTTTATTATGGGCGTTCTTTTTGGCTCGTAAACAGTTGGCTATATCTTTACTCCACCACTTGGGCTTTAAGTTTTGTGCTGAACGTCGGTTTTTTAATGGTATGCTATCCCTGACCGCTTTTGTGTACGCATTAGTGAAAAAGTTCCATTGTGTATTTATGTCAATAGTGTCTCGCAGACATT